>LPNX011064986.1:196845-243165 GCA_001517045.1 Pseudotsuga menziesii
CAGGAGAACAATTATGGAATCTCATAATGAGGAGATCTGAGTTTTTTCTCCTGAAATTAGTCAGGAAGGAGAAGCAAGCCAACAACACTTTGTGTTGATTCATGGACTTGGGCATGGAGCCTGGTGTTGGTATAAAATTGTAACTCTGCTTAAGCAGAAGGGGCACAGAGTGGCTGCCCTAGATCTCACCTCCAATGGGATAAACATGGCAGCCTCTACAGAATAGGTCAATTCAATTGCACACTATGTAGAGCCACTGTTACACTATATCAGCAACCTCAGCAATGATGAGAAGGTACTTGGGTTCTAACCTGTAACTTGTAGGCTTGGGAATAGTGATTATAAACCAAAACTGATGACAGGATTATCAATACACCATATTGGATGTTTTCATGATGTTTCTATATATTGTTCTCATGGTGTCCTTACTTTAAAAGTTTGGATGTTTTCAAGGAAACCATAGTGCAAGGTAGGTGGTACAATGAATAATGGAACTTTTTCCCTATCCATATCCTTAACTGGTAAGGAAAGGAAAAGAATACGGTACACTAGTTACAAATACATGCTAATCTTTAGCTGTGGGTATGTATGTTTTTCTAAATTGTATGAACCTGAAGAATATATGTTTTTTTTTTCAAACTACAAAATGGATGAAATCGGTGATAGCTACTCACAAATAGTTTATTGAAAGGTTTGATTTAGGTGTATTGAAGAGCAAAGACTGGCCTACCAAAAGATTGTTCCAACCCAAAATCTCACCCCACCATACCCACACCCACAAGATTGTTCTTTAGTAGCAACCGTAATCAAGCATAGTTAGTTCATTTGGAGCCAGTTAGTAGTTCAAGAAGACTCCGGAGTGAGTTCTCTCAAAATTGATCAAAATTTGTGGAGGCCATTTTAAAAAGGCTCAGGGAAATTCAAATAAATACTTAATTTGGAAATAATTTTCCAGGATCCAATGACAATAGTTATACCAAACAAGAAATCATAATAGTCATTTAGAAGAAAAATTGTCGATCATTAGTTAGAAAGCATCAAAAGAAGCAGAAGCAACTATTTTATTCAAGGAAACCATAGCGCAGGGTAGGTGGTACAATGAATAATGGAACTTTGGCCCTATCCATATCCTTAACTGGCAAGGAAAGGAAAATACTACGGTACACTAGTTACAAATACATGCTAATATTCAACTGTGGGTATGTATGTTTTTCTAAATTGTATGAACCTGAAGAATATATGTATTTTTTTTTTCAAACTACAAAATGGATGAAATCGGTGATAGCTACTCACAAACAGTTTATTGAAAGGTTTGAGTTAAGTGTATTGAAGATCAAAGACTGGCCTACCAAAATATTGTTCCAACCCAAAATCTCACCCCACCATACCCACACCCACAAGATTGTTCTTTAGCAGCAACCCCAGTCAAGAACAGTCAGTTCATTTGGAGCCAATTAGTTGTTCAAGAAGACTTCAGAGTGAGTTCTCTCAAAATTGATCAAAATTTGTGGAGGCCATTTTAAAAAGGCTCAGGGAAATTCAAATAAATACTTAATTTGGAAATAATTTTCCAAGATCCAATGACAATAATTATACCAAACAAGAAAGCATAACAGTCATTTAGAATATCAATTGCCAATCATTAGTTAGAAAGCATCAAAAGAAGTAGAAGCAACTATTTTTTCAAGGAAACCATAGTGCAGGGTAGGTGGTACAATGAATAATGGAACTTTGGCCCTATCCATATCCTTAACTGGCAAGGAAAGGAAAATACTACGATACACTAGTTACAATACATGCTAATCTTCATCTGTGGGTATGTATATTTTTCTAAATTGTATGAACTTGAAGAATATATGTATTTTTTTTCAAACTACAAAATGGATGAAATCGGTGATAGCTACTCACAAACAGTTTATTGAAAGGTTTGATTTAGGTGTATTGAAGAGCAAAGACTGGCCTACCAAAAGATTGTTCCAGCTATTGACATTAAAAACATACAAAATAATGATCTTTTGCTAACCTAGAATTTGGTGAAAAAAACTCCTTAAACCTAGAATTTTGAAATACAAGATTCCTTATGCTAATATGACAATACCCAGAAATCATACACAATTATGGGGGAAAAACCATCATTACCATTTAAATAAGAGAACGAAAACTATATAAAAATATATTTTAATTGAACTGGTCTGCAAACACTTTAATCATTCAAAAAAATATCTAAATTCACTATGGAATCTTATAGAAGCATTGGTTAAACTTACATATCAGATTTATAGGCAATCTTTTCAATAAAGTCTGCTTGGCATGGATACAATGAACCAATAATTCTTTCGACCACAACATATGTGCCCACATTGAAGTAAGGCCTGTATGATGCAATGTTGCACAACCCTCTCTAGCTATTTGATGGTTGTCCATTATGTTCACCACCTACATCAGCTAGAGTAGATGGACCTACTCTACATAAAGTTCCATGCATCATTTACCACTTTGCATGATGTAATTTCCTAATAATGCATCCCATAGAATTGCTAAAAAAACATAATTATTCACCTATAATGAACTCAACAAATAATAGTTCATCATGTCAAAGTAGAATGTTAGCAGTAAACTGTTTCAGTGCAAAACCATAACAATACAGTCCATGGAAAATTAGAGATTCCCGAGGAGATAATGTTAATTTTCACTCCATGTATGTGACATAATGTCCCTAAGGTAAAAATGGAAAAAAGACTAAGATTATTCAAGCTCTAGATGTAACCATAAGAAAAGTAGGCATAGGTCATATTACACCTCAAAATGCATTCACATGCATTTGGAAACATTATTTCCAGCAATGAAAATTTGTGTGAGATTGCTGGCCTACCTCTATAGCTAAGGCAGCACATTAGGGACTGTTTTGACATTTTATTGTGCATACTTTACAGAAAGATTTTGAGCAGCATTTGGAAAAATTAGATCCTGCAGAGCCTGCTGTATAGGGATACGAATGAAGGAATTCTGTAGACATGGTGTCCTTATTACAGAAGTCATATGAAGGCCAGCCTATGCAGAGAAGCAACGAATCTTTTTTAGGTGAGCTAATGTGAGGATTTGTTTGCATCGTGGATATCTACAAATCAAGAATGGTGAGAGCTCATCCTCTTGGAATAAGAGGGATAATGGATTTTGTGTAGGGTGCATGTCAACATCTACAATCCCAAAGTTGAATTTGAAAAAATGCCCTATTGTATTCAAGATGAGGCTGCAATACAAGAGTTTTTTCAAGAGGCTTGCAGTGAAAGTTTCCTAGGATATTGTCCGCTTCAGCTCCATTTTATAACTATCTTTCAATCTCCATCAACCAGATCCAACCACAAACTATGTAGGTGTGCTAATGAAACTAATTAGTCCAAATAAAATCATGAAATTGTGTCATTGAATAAAACGGAGCACACTGACTATTATTTCATCACCTATATTCCTCTAGTTTGGATGGACATTTGTGCTCCTCTCGTATGGAAAGAGGGAAAAAGTGGTGGAAAAAGTAATCCCCCTAGTCGAGAATAGTGCCTTTCTGCACACCAATTCGATTGCCATATCCAACATAAGTTAGAGGATCATTTGTGTGCTTCTGCTTCTCCTCTAATGGCATATCAAAGAACTCTCTCGATACCTCACCTCCGGCCATGAGAAGCTCTAGAGAAACTCCATGGTTTATCAGTTGGAAGCATCCCCAGTCTCTATAAGCATCTGATATTTTCTCCACAGTCTTTCTCCATCATTTGTCATAGAGACCGGAGATATCTATGATGGGTATCTCCTCTTCCACAAGCTTCTGTTCTGAGGATTTCTCGTCATCGAGTCTCATGTATCTCGAAGGCACATAATTGATGCCACTCTCTGCAAGACACTAGACACTCTGGATTGGTTCAGGCCATTCCATTGGAAAACAACCTGAAAAAGCTATCCACTGCTAAATTAAGACAGTTTCTAGCGGATTTCTCGTACAGGTTTCACTTCCTAGCCATCGGAGCATATATAATGTATATATACCTTAACCTTCATGGAAAAAAAATTAGGACATTTATCCAAACAAACACAAACAATGTTTAAAGAGTTGAAGCTATCGGGGAAGCAATCCACTCAAGAAAACAAATTTATATTTATATTTTTTTTAAGACAAAGAGTTAAGCAAAGTATTGGAGAAGAAATCAAAAAAGTAAGCTCCTTGCAATAAGCTCTCGAACATTACCACAATCTTTTGGAATTCTGGAAGGTTTGCAGATGATTGTTCTATATAATAATTCTTTTGAAGGACTTCTTCCTAAAGACCTGATTCATTTGAAAAACTTGACTAATGTCAATTTCTGGAACAACAAATTGAATGGAAGCATAATTCCTCTTTGTGGTTCAAGTTTTCTCAAAACATTGGAGTTGACAAATAATAGCTTTTTCATGGGAAATCCTGTCCCAATTGGTTGATTCCATAGGTTTAAGCTGTCTCCGACTAGGTAGCAATGGCTTGAACAACAGCATTCCTAAAGAGATTGGCCAGATGTTGGAGCTCAATATATTGGACTTATCTTGGAATAAGCTCACTGGTGGGTTACCTGCAGAGCTTGCTAAGTGCACGCATCTGATTCATCTAGATTTGAATAATAATCATTTCTCTGGACCTATCCCTGGATGGTTTGGTGATTTCTGTGGGCTTGGAGAGCTAAAACTCTCCTTCAATGAATTTAATGGAACAATTACATCCCAGCTTGGGAATTGTGCCAGTTTACTCACTCTTGCTCTTGACAATAATAAGCTTTGGGGTAGTTTACCAAGGCAGGTGGGGAACCTTGTTTCCTTGAATGTTCTCTATTTGCAGAAGAATAAATTTTCTATACTAATCCCTTCTTCTATAAAAAACTATGAAAAACTTTATGACTTGAGGCTCTCATACAAATATTCTTTGACAGGCTCAATTCCAGTGGAGATTGGAAAGATTGGTAATCTACAAGTCATGTTAGACTTGAGTGGTAATTTTCTGTCTGGAAGTATTCCTTTTTCACTTTGGGATTTAATGATGCTCGAATTTCTCAATCTCTCCAATAATCAACTAAGTGGTCAAGTTCCTGATGAGATTGGGGATCTTAGAAGCTTGGCTAAGTTGAACTTATCCAATAATTTTCTCCAAGGACAGTTGCCATTGAGTGCTTCCAAATGGAATTGGATCTCTTTTGTGGGAAATCCTGGACTCTCCGGAAATCCATTGGCTCCCTTCTCACAGATTTCATTGGAATCTTCAAGATCTAGAAGGAATCAACTAACAAAGAGAGCAGTAGCTGGTATCTCTATTGCAATTGTATTGAGTTTAATCCTTTTAGGTGGCATTATGTTCTTGGTTTTATTGAAAATTTATGCTATTTGAGCCAAAGCAATTTCTTCCTCTAGCTCAGTTTACCACGGACATGACTTTGAATTGAGCAACGAAGAATGTAAACGGACATTTGAAAGCATGGTTGAAGAAACATACATAACTCAGGATGATTATAACATAGGGTCTTCTGAGAACCATAATTTACCCTAAAGAATACGTATATTCCAAAAGAGCCACATGGAAGAAATAAGTTTGCAAAGTGATAATCATGCTAATGGAATATGTCCGTGAAGGAAAGGACATTTTTGTGTTGGGCTTCATAACGTTTTTGGATTGCAGTCAGTTTTAATTGAGAAAAATATCTACAAGGGATGTCTGCTTTAATGAGATCATTGTAAGAAGATTATTCATTTGGGCTGACTAATAGCACTGAAATGTTTCAAGTATCATTCGATGTGGAACTGATGTTGGCATTATAGTCTCATCACTTGCCACAACTGCCAATTGTATCTATTTATGGCCTCACAGTCCAATTTCTTGGAGCAGAAGAAGATATTCTACTAATAGTGTTCCTTACATAACCTATTCAGTTGCCTTTAGCATTTCAAGTGGGAGAAGATATTTATTTTTTGAGGACCCCTGGGACCAGACATATGGGAAAACAACATTAAAGAAAGCTACTCAAACTTCAAATTGTCTAAACACCTCCCAAATTGCATACCCCTCAGCTGCAAGCTAGTACCACACAGTCAACTTGAATAGCAGAGATGAATTACAGACTAGTACCACACGACTTGGATAGTAAATAGGGAGTGTGCCCCTCTCATGGAATCAATATTTGTGGCAACTGTGTATTGTACCAAAGCGTCCTCACAAAAATGGTGTTTTCAACATGGAGTGTCCATTCTACAGATGTCATTCTACTTGGACCTAGGACAACTATGGAGGGGTTCAATGGGGTGGGTATTAGGTGGGACATGGCTATTAAGAAAGCAAAGTTGTGGGCTCTAGATCCAGATCAATTTGTAGGTGGTTGGTTGGATTGACACAGCTTGAGACCCATGAGCTAGTAACCTGCCGCATAGACGAGCAAGCACACAAGACGAGGTCATGTCGGGAGTTGATTCGATGCCTAGGGTTAGTGTCAATGCTTGCGCTAAATGATAAAAATTCCTAGTAAAAAGAAAATTATCGATGATTTTAACCTAGCTACCTACTCTTCAGGAAAAATTTACCAATTCGCACTAAACCAAGAAACTTTCAGTGTTATAATAGGGAAAAATTTATCAATTCACACCGAACCAAGAAACTTACCAAGGATTTTGTAAGGAAAGAAGGATATGTTGACTCTAGAGCTGCAGAATTCATGGCTCGTCTCTTCATGAGCCTCCAGGTTCTCTCCAGTGTTGTTTTATCTTGGCAGCGATGGTAGTACCAAAATTGTAAACCATCAACCACAGTAAATATCCATACCAATCTCCTCAACGATATCGCAATTTGGACAGGCTATTTGGCGCCAACGAGCTGAGTAGTCTTTAATGGAATTAGAGGATGAAATCTCCATGGGGTTTAGGAAAATATGTCATCATGCCCTAACAGAGGTGGGTGGAGAGTTGGGTGGCAGAATAGATTTTTTTGTTTTATTTTTATTATTTTATTATATAAATTATATAGATTTTTTATATATATAAATTATTAGGTTTTTTTTTGTTTTTGTTATATATATTTTTGTTTTATTTTTATTATTTTATTATATAAATTATGTTAATTTATATTATATTTTTTGAATAATTATCGTATAAGTTGTTTAGTTTTATAAATGGAGTATTCTACGGAGTCGACGACTTGGCCCGGAAGTCGGTCGTAGTCGCCACTTCTCGGCCAAATAATCAACTCCGACTGGTACCAAAATATGATCTATACTCTTCAATATGGTGACTGGTGATAGCCATAGATGAGGGCCCTACATCCCCTTGAGAACCGGCCATTCGAATGTGCCTCCATGTAAACTTACCAAAAAAACACATCAACTTCGGATCTGTGGATTGAAAGTATCATTCGACCCCTACTCTATAATGACATTTGCAATAAGTAAACCTCCTTGCAAATTTTAATCACTTCTTCTAATGTCTGCTTTAGTTTTCCTTTGGAGCATGTGAGGAATGTTGATGTGCAAAAACCAGTGACCTTTGCAAATATTGGCATTGTAGGAGGGTGCTCCTGCTTTTCCCAGGATGAAAGATCAAAATGCATATGGTTATGAGCGCATAGGCTGGAGATGGTGATAATTGTGAATATAAAATGGAAGCAGTAACTCCAACAACATTGAGACCTGTAAAAATCCATAACAACTAGTTATTGATTGGAGCGATGAACATGATCGGAGCGACAAGAACCATACCTTTGAAGCACTTCGACTGGTCACTATGAGATCCTGAACCGACCTATCATTTGAAAAAATAGGGTATCGAGTGCAAAACATAGGGGAGTAGGGGTTGAATGATACCTTCAGCTCACAGATCCAGAGTGGACGTGTTTTTTTTTCCATGCATTGGATGCATTTGGTAAGTCTATGTGGAGGAGGCAGATTCGAATGGTCAGTTCTTGAGGGGATGTATGACTAATATGGTTCTTCTAGCTAGGTATCGATATGGTATTGGTTCTAGTACCTAATTCGTAATTGATGTAGGAACCTAATTTTCCTTTGGAACGTGCTTAGTCGGGTTTGCTTCAATGGTGTAGCAGGGATAAAGATGGCCAAGAGAAAATTCGCACAATTGGTTTGGTGGATATCTAAAGATCGAGGTGCATGGCACCAATATTACTAATAGAAGGTGTTACAGTTTACAAAATTTAATTTACACTTCATTGTCAAATTTGCAATTTTTTATGACATAATTAAAAATGACTAACATAAATGACTAATTCATATTCTTCTAGATAGTCATTTTTTATGCCGTGACTAAAATAGTTGTTTATGTTAGTCATTTTTAATTCTGTCACTTATTATCTACTCATATTTGTTAACTGGTGACTAAATTAGTCGTTAATTTTAGTCGTTTATAGTTGGATCAATCAAAATTGCTCATATTTAGTAGTAAATCTATTGAAAAACCTATGGTGACTAAAATTTTTAGTCACCTAGTAGCTAATTCCTCATTTTGTACTAGTGTGCATGCATGGATGGTTCTTTGCTTAGAGGAAAAGTGGAATGTTTTGTGGTTGAGTCTAAGATATGAAGAGAATGGAGTTGTTTTTTATGTTTTTTCTAATGGCTCATATGGCACCATGAGGACCTGTTCTGCTTGTAAAAGTATGCTCCACCTTAAACCATATAATATGTACACTCTATAATATAATAAAATATGATATATAATTCTAAGATGATATAGTTTTAATATATAAATATATTATATAATATATGATATAATACTATTAACACAATCTAAAAGTTCAAATAAATTGAAGGAAGTAAAAATCGAGGGGAAATAAAAATGGGGGAAAATAGAAATTGACGAAAGTAGAAATTGGAGAAAGTTTCTTCTATGCCCGAATGAGGAAATCCAGAATGGCCATGGATGGCATTCAATATATGATTTACTCTCCAATGGATCTTGCAGTGTGCCATGGTTAAAGGTAAACATATAAATTCAATTCTTTAATGTTGTAGGGTTTTTTGTGTTGTAAATAATCTAAGGTTTCTTATTGTTTTAGTAAATGGATTGTTAATATTAAATGGAAAATTTTACATAGTTTATGAAATTGCAACAAAATCCATATTCATTTTGAGTGGATATGGCCCAATATTTCCCTTGTATTTGAAATTGACATGCGAGCATGTAAGGAAGATGACTATGGGGTAGAGTTTGCTTTTGTGAAATCGCTCAAGATGCCTAGATGCCTAGATAAATACGAGTACATAAAATGATGGTAGGTCCATGTTGCATTTGATGTTCGTATTGGGGTCATCGAAGTGGTCTCTCTTAGTCCTAGACCAAGAAATTGGCATCCTTCGTTTTTTCTTAGTCTTTTTCTATTCCATTTTTATTTGTCTCAGTCTTTTTCTATTCCATTTTTATCTCATTCATTTTTTCTTAGTATTTTTCTATTCCATTTTTATCTCATAACTATAGTATACGTGGTTGATTAAAGACATCCAGTTACATGCAATTCATAGCCTTCAACTAGTTCTTTGAATTCTTCTCAAGTTGTCAGAAGGATATTTTAGGATATTTTGTTTAAGAAGTCTCTTTTGTGTTCTTTAAGCTTCACAAAGTCAATTTCACGGGTTTAAAATAGAGTGTGACGGTGGCATTTTGTTTTTTCTATATGAATCTTGAGGTGTCTTTGATAAGACAATGAGTGCTTTTATTAGTAGTAATTGTGACAGTGCCATTCTATTTCTTTGCCTTCGCTTCGCTTCTACTTAACCTTTGTTCTTAGGGCAGGCGTTGATCCCTATGTTTCTCATAGTCTGAGTGCTTGCTAAAATGCAGCGTGTTAGATGGTGGAATCCAAGAGGCACTTATTAGGGTTTAGGATGGTTCTCAAATATATGAGAAATAACTTTAAATATATTTTTAGGCTTGTTTGACCTAATTCCTGTCAATTGCTTGATTGAATTGTTGGAATTTTTCTCTGTGCAAAGGGAATAAGCTTTTCCATGCTTTAAATTATACTTAAACAACAATATCTTTTACAATGAATCACCCTTCATATATGCTGACACATTGAAACGATCCTTGAATTTTTGAATTCAAGTTCTCGAGACTTATGACTACACACTGTGTAGATCTGAGTGGCTGGATCTATTGTTCCCCTTCTTCAACTGGACTGTCTACCAAAGATATCGAGTGCCTTGCCACACTGGTTGAAATTGACATAGAGCAAAGAGAAGGAGAATAATGCAACCAATATAATATAAGGTGACAAGTGACAAGGTTCAAACCCAAAAATATTTACCTTCAACGCTAAGTTTCATTATTTCATTGTTTCAGTATTTTGTTTTGTTATATGTGTAAAAAATTTAACACTTTGTTTGACAAGTGACTGGAATGTGATGTTACATAGAATATAGATTCAATGCAACTTTCAATCAATATATGATGGTGAATCACTTGGAGCAATTAAATATGAATGAAATAAGGAATTTTACTTATAGTGGAAATACTAATTGTCCATTCACACATGCTGATATAACATGTGTTCTACATGTACATGTTCTTTTCATTTTAATGAATGTTATTTCGATTTAATCTCTTAGATGTTTAGGGATAAATCATCATTTTTATTTGGTAGTATAGAGATTAGAAACTGAAAACAGATTAATGATAGTGGATCAAGTTGTTCAGCTTGTTTGAATGATAGCATATCAAAATCCAAACCAGTTTCTTTGTATTTGAGGTGCATGAAAGAAACGAGGGCTTAGAAAAAACTTGACATACGATCATGTCTCTAAGTTGGTTTAGTTATTTTTAATCATGGTCCATCCTTTATATCAGTGAGATAGAAAAAATCCATTGAAACCAAGATTAGTTGAA
This sequence comes from Pseudotsuga menziesii, assembly GCA_001517045.1. Lineage (NCBI taxonomy): Eukaryota > Viridiplantae > Streptophyta > Pinopsida > Pinales > Pinaceae > Pseudotsuga > Pseudotsuga menziesii. The sequence continues at coordinate 207,739 of LPNX011064986.1, forward strand.
GTCCTTATCCAAGTCCATAATTATTTTGTTTTATAACAATATATTGAAAAACTTAGTATTCTATTGAAATAAGTTGGAGCACGCAACTATCCTCTTGAACTATCTATGTTTCATTGCATAGGAAAAGTTGAAAAGGCTAGTTATATTATATTAAAGTCATGTTGATATGCAATTAAAGGTGTTGTTCCTTTCGCATATGTTTTGGATCATCTACAAATGTAGCATCATTCTTGTATATACAATGATAATGTTAACTACTCCAATTTATCCTCAAAAAGTGGAGGAATTTAATAACCACAATTTTATTTTTCTATTGTTTTGGTTCTGTTATCCAACTTTTTGTACCATAAGTTGGGTTACATGAGAAGCCGCCGGTTGACAGACTTGTTCAAATTCTGATTCCAGTGTATCAGTCGATCCGTCTATTTGTCTAGCTAATATTGGCTAGTCACCTTTTTATTTGAATAATTTTGACCATGGCCCCGCGGGGTTTGTAATAAAATGTGCTAGTAGGATATTTTTTAGTGGTTCGGTCTCCTGAGACGTAGAATCTCAAATAGGGTATTCCAGGGATTTTTTTGCCCCTGACAATTATGCTCTGTCTTCAGCCGAGTATAATTGACGAGGTTTTATCCTACTTCCTCCAAAGCTGGAATGCCCGATGTTGAATTCTAGGCCCTGGGGGTTTATTAGAGCCCCACTGATTGTTATAAGCCTACTAGACATTATTTAGATAGATCATGGTCATGTCCTAAGTCATCTGGACACATAAAAAAAATTCGAAAAAATCTTATTTGAACAGTGAAAAATTATTTTTTTTAATTTTTTAATTTTTAATTATTTTTCCTAAGTTTTTTGGGTTAATTTTTCCATAAATTAAATGGGAAAAACCCGTTCGTGATTCGGACTTAGAATTTAGTGATTGAAGGCTCTAACCTTAAGCCAAAAATCATTCTTGATCAGCTAGCCAATCAGAACCAACTTTCAGATTAGCAATCAGACACATGATGCCTTTTTACTCAAAAAAGTCAGTTTTGAGTAAAAAAATGACTTTTAGTAAAAAAATCATTTTTATTAAAAAATGATTTTTATTGAAAAAAATGATTATTTTGGAGAAAACTAAAACTCTCCAAATTAATCCAAATTCAGCGAAATAAAAGGCTAAATGACATCTCATGGAGCACTTATGATGATTGGAGTTATCATAACTCAGCTTCAGTCATCATTAAGAGAGCAATTAATTTATTATCAGTTAGCAGGCATGTCATCTCGAGCTAAAGATGAGATGGTGAGAACTCATTGGTCCGGTGATTTGATCGAGGTGAAGACTAAAGCTTGCACCATCAGTGGGCTTCCCAAACCTAACGGAGGCTCCAGCTAGACCTAAGGATGAGCTTACCTACATCACACGTGTGGCCTCATCCTTGGCTTGTTTTCAGTGCACAGGTTTGGAGTGGGGGCACCTTGCCTGGGTGGAGGCCTCCTCTCACTCTCGGTTCTTCAGTTTAGGTCTGAGCTCTTTGTTAGGTGGCTAAGCTAGTTAGGGTTGGTTTTTTGGTTTTAGGGTTTTAGCACTCTCTCATTTGTTAAAAAGAGGCTCTTTCAGCTCTATTGAGAGGAGAGTTTGGCATAGAAACTTTGTTGGATTTTGTAAGCTTCTTTTGTTAATAAAATATTGAGACTTTGGAGGTCACTTGATGGGCTTTTGGCATTGTGTCTTCATCCTATGTGAAGTAATATCTCTTTCACCCTACCCTTGTATTGCAATTTGATTATTATGTTTATTGAAGACTAACAATCTAGTACTTAGGCTTCTAATCAAATCTGCATTGAGTGTTTGTGTTTTCAGGGATTGCATCTAGCAGGAGCTTTTGACATCTAATACCTTCACCATACAAGTGCTCCATTATTAATATTTTTGTTTGCAGGGTTGCAAGCGGTTCCAGATCTTTCTTGCCTTCTCCAAACAAACTTCAAAAAATTCTACTGGCTACTTTGATTGCTACAAGTGGATCTCTATTTTCAAGGTTCTATCTTACCTCTTTTCCACTTTTGTAGAAGTTATCAAGTCATTTAAATCTTTATTTTAAGCTTGCTTGGCTTCTACTAAGTTAGATCTAGGATTTCTAGCCTTAGATCTACTTTTTCAAAGCTAGATCCATCTTTCTAAAGGTCCATTTTTAAAGATCTAGTTTCATTTCCTTGTTAAATCCATCTTTCTTTTTGCCTTGGAAAACGTGCACGAGTTTTCTTGAAAAAGGTGCAAATTTTCCATTTTTTGGGCTTGCTGGTTTTCTGTATTTTTCATTAATTCTAAATTCTGGAAATTCATTAAAAAATCAGAAAATTTTCAAAAAAAAAAATTTCAATTTTTTTACTTTTTCTCGAAAAGCATGCCATTTCAAGCTCGCTATTTTTTGGGCTGATTTTTGACTTTTTTCTGTTAATTCTAAATTCTGGAAATTCATTAAAAATCAGAAATTTTTCAAAATTTTTTTCTTTTTTTAATTTTTTGACTTTTTCTCGAAAAACGTGCAATTTTGTACTTGCTATTTTTTTTACCGATTTTCTGCAATTTTCTGCTATTTTCCAGATTCTGGAAATTAGCCTAAAATGTTAAAAAATCTTTAATTTTAAATTCGCAAAAAATCCCAAGTCGTTTCACCAAAAATCATGCATTTTACAAAAAAAAACAGTGAGCTTGCCTAATCCTTTCCAAGTTTTGCTTTTGGGTCTCATTCCATTGTTTTGATCTCCTGTTTCATCTCATAAGGCACTTATCTTCTCATCCACTTAATCTTTTTGAATCACAGGTTAAATTTGGTTTCCTAACACTCTCACTAGTCCTTGTTTAGAGCTCTTATCCACAGGTGAATCAAAAGCAAAACCAAACAAGAAAAAACAAGCAGAACTAGATCCAAAGACAAGGATCCAAAGCCAAAAAAGAAGTCATTCTCTTTTGTACAAACTCATAAGAGTTTTTCATTTTTACTTAAGTTACTTCTCAAAGTCCTGACAAGGATTAAGTTCCAAAGGCATTTGTACTTCATTAATAAAACAAGGTTAAGTGGGATAGGGCCTCCCATACTTGGCTTTTCTTCCCCATTTGGGGAAGAGTGTTTTTTGTTCTTAGCTTAGATTTATTTTGAGTACTTAGAGTAGTTTCATTTTTTTTGCAAAGTAGATACTAATTGTTAGATTAGCCCATTTTGTTTCATTAACTAGGTTGATTACTTCATCTTTTAATTTTTTGTATCTTTCATGTGTAATTCAACTGTTTAAAGTAGAAATCTCTTGAATCTCACTTTGTAGATCAAGAGTGCTCTCTATCGGAGAGTTGTCTTTTCATTGTTTAATAAGTTAATCAATTAATCTTGAAAGTCTCTTGAAATTGTTGTAATCCAAGTCAAGAGCACTCTCTATCGGAGAGCATTCCCATTGCATATCCTTGCATCAAGCATATAGATTAGCTAAGTCTCTTGAACCACTGTCATAAGACGAAGTCAAGAGCGCTCTCTGTCGGAGAGTTTTAATTAATTAACTTAATAAAATTTGAAACTCACACCTCTTTAATTAATTAACCCCCTTCCCTCCTTGCCAGAGTATGCTCTGATCGATCTTAGATCGAAATACCCAAAAACGGCATTGGATCTCTAAACCCCACAAGAGGAACTTAACTAAAACTTTTCCCCATAACCAACACACCGGAGTTGTTCGATAAATATAGAGGCATGTGGGCAAATTCCAAGTGAGGGCGTCGGGCTACCTAATCTGGGCACTGGTAGTTAAGTTATTGAACACTTACCTTTGACCACAGATAGGTCCGTCATGTCTTCGAACAGAGCCATTGAAGGCATTACCGGTTAGGACATCCAGCTACCATAAGTGAAGATCACAAACAAAAAACTCTTAAAACTTACCAAGAGCACTTGCAAAACCTAATATTCACTGGCATATTTACACTCAAAGCATCTCTGATAAGTTGACTCCATAGGTGCTGGTCCTATCTTTTACGCATTGTTGATAATCTAGGCCATTTGTCCATCGAATGTTTGATTATAAATCATATATGTGAATGCTTTATCTATTTTGTGAAGTTCTCAAATATTTGTCTATCTTTCAATTCCATTAATAGCAACGTGGATTGCTTTGTCTTGTGTTCAATTCATCACATTAATCATCTTAAATCACAATAACTCCTAAACAACACCCATCCGCATCCGAAACATCTAAAAATTAACTTAAACATTGAGCCATAGAAAACTCTTTGTTAGGGACTACCCCCCTCGGCTTCATTAGGAGTTAGCCTAAGTGGAGGAGCTAGGAGTAGGTGACAGTACCTAGCTCTGTGCTTGCCCCCAAGGTTACACCTCTCCCACTTTCTCAAGTGAGGAGACAACTTTTGGAAGATTTCTGCTGCTGGTGTGCTATCGGCAGACAACAGGTTCTATAGCCTGTCCACCATTCTTCTTGAAATAGATTGCAACGAGCATAACGTATCACAAATAATTTCCATGTCTAGTATATTTTTGAGTAATACAAATTAAAAATGAGGAACATAAAGTAATTTCCTTATTAAGTGCACCCCACTGGTATTTTGCTTCATTTCTACTCCACCAATATGCCTTTAGTATTGGTTGATGTGATCATTATGTATGCATTTAAGGAAAACTGACCCCGTTATCGAGAATTTTTCCTTCAAGGAAAAATCAAATCTCTAGTGGGATGAAAGGTTAATTAAAGAGCATTGTGGCACATAAGTTTAAGGGGTGAGTATCGCTATCTCAAAACATTGTCATTGATGGATGGTACTCTTCCTATAGTTCCATGGTTGAAAGGTGAATGATTAGAGATGGCATGTCTTAGAAGGATCCATGAGCCTTATTGTGGATATACATTGGACAATTCAACTCAAAATAGAATAAAAATTTCCTTTGGTATTCAAATTATAAATGTTATTCAAATATGGAGGAGTGGCTGTAGAAGGATTTTAGAGTGTGGACATTCGGTTTAGCCAATGTTCATTGTGTCATTGTAAGTTTGATTTTGAGAACTTTTCCATTGGTTTTCTAAAGTCTTTGATCCTAGAAATTATGTTTTATATTTGAAGGAATTTTGGAAGGTATTCATTTCTTTGTCACCTTTTATCTTTAGGAGCATGTTGAGACTCCTTGCACCAACTAGAGAAATCCAAAATCATGATAATATTGAATTGGTTTGTGGTTTGAATCATTTCTATCATTGCATATAGGGTGGATAACTTGTCTCATCGAATGATAAATTATTTCTTTCTTTTTGGCATGAGATACAAATTGAATTTCCAAGATTTTATTTGATTGATATACAACCACTACATATCTAGGTAATCATGGACTCAAACAAGAGGGAGGGTGAAATTCAGTTGTTATTGTGCATGTGAATATTGTAAAGATTGGTTTCATGGAGATGTTTTTGGGCTTAATCTAGAGAATGTCATTGATGTGATTGGCTTCAAGTGTTACAATGCCACAAGAGTAGTGCACCCAACTATGCTTTTTCCAAGAAGGATAATCTGTGTGAAAAAAAGGCTTGGTTTAAAGAAGGATAATATGTGTGAAAAGGGCCTTTCTGTATCATAGTTGAATGATGTATCTATTATTGTATTCATTCATCTTTGTGAATAGAATGGCCATGCTTTTATATTTTGACCTTTTTTCTGTTTATTTAACATTGTTTTTAAAGTGTATTGTCATTGGGTTTTAGCAAATAGTTGTCTCTATTTACATTTTACAACAACAAATGATTTGATCTTTACTGAGAATTACATTGAAGTGTAGATATTGTATTGTATAAAAAATGTGTGGCCTTTTTATTTTATTTTCATTTCATTTTTACTATTATTCAATATAGTTGTTATTATCCATTATAGTTTCTATTATCCAACATCTACTATAGTTTCTCAGCAGTCAGTAGTCCACATGGATTTGCAAATGATGAAATATGGGTTTAATATTGCTCCTATCCCCAATTATTAAAGGGTGCTAGCTCAATGGAAGAGCACTTTCCTTAGAGTCAGAAGGCTGGTGGTTTGATTACTTCGTGTCCTATATATAGAAATCATTTATTAAAAATGACAAAATATACTACTAGTTGACAACACTTAAAGATTAAAATGATTAAATATTTTACTTGTTGATGGAAATAAATGACTATCTCAACTAAATAAATGATAATAATGTACCATCCAATGACTAAATAAATGACCAGTTAACTTCAATTAAATATTAAAATGACTAAATATACTACTTGTTGATGACAATAAATGACTATCGATCATGACTAAATAAAGAACATTTAACAAAAACCAATGACTAAATAAATGGTTAGTTTACAATAATAAATGACTAAATATACTACCAAATGGACCAATCAGAACAACCAATAAATGACTAAACATTTTTAGTCATGTATTTAGTCGTGTTATAAGTGACTAGTAATAAATGACTATTAGTCATGTGACTAAAATTAGTCATTTATATGCAATTTTCAATAGTTTTTGTAGTCATATATATCACTTTTTCTACTAGTGAATGGATTAAGGGAGTCCAAAATGAACCCAAACAAGCTCTAAGAATAACTTAACATCTACCTATGTTGTGATTCTCTTCTTACAAGGCCTTAAAATGGCCATCTTAGAGAATTGATCAACAACCACAAATACACGATCTTTTCCATGGTTTGTTGAAGGAAGGATAACAATGCAATCCATGCAAATAGACTCCTAATTTTTTTCTAGGGTAGGTAGAGGAGTGTACAACCCTTTCTTCTTCAATATAGGTTTGGTAATGGAATAGGTGATGCATAATCTCGTACACATGTTGACGTCCTACCAAATATTTTTCCAATAGAATTACTTTTGCAATACTACCACTTTGTTCTCCATGTTGAAGTGTCAGGCCACTTGATTGTAACGTGCCTCCCAAATTATCTTCTCATACTCACTTGAAGGAACGTAGAGGTGGCCTAGATCACATAAAATTTCAAACTATGGATGAAAGTCTGAGACTTTATTTACAATGTGAAAGTTTGATAGATAACAATGATGCTATGGTACACAAGAGTTAGGAACAATAGTCAACCTTACGAAAATCAGTTTAGGAAGTTTGTAATGTGATTTGTGTTACCCTTCTTATACTTGATGTTAACTAGAATTTATACACATATATGGACCACTTTTGATGGTATTCATTTTGTAATTTTCCATATGCTTGCATTAACTATAGGGGATTGTGATCAATGTCGATGATCACCTCCTTTCCTAGGATGTAATGTTTTCATCTGTGACCGGACTACACAATAGAGTACATCTCTTTTTCATAGATGGGGTTCCTAGAGCTGCATTAGGGAGTGTCTCACTATGATAGGCCAACAAATGTTCGTACGAAGTGAGGAATACATTGATAGCATAATCATAAGCATATGTATCAATATCAAAGGGTTACTATAGGTTTGATAGGGTAAGTACAAAGGCGAGGTTTCATATACTCAATTGATTTTTGTTGTGACTCAAACTAATTTAACTTTGATTTGGCCCCACCCTTGGTCACTTTGATTATAACTTGAGATGTCACAAGTTTCTCATGATCTAATAAATGTATTGACTACCAAATTTTTATTTAATATGAGTATATCATCCAAATATACAACCACAAAATAATTTATGAATGGATTCCAGATATCATCCATCATCCTCATGAATGTTGTTGAAGTGTTAGTAAAGCAAAAATGCATGACTAACCACTCAAAAATGCCTTCTTTATACTTGTAGGTTCTCTTCCATACACCAATCCACTTAATGGATACATAGTGGTATTCTAACCTAAGATCAATCTTTCTGAAAAACTTGGCACCCTTGATTTGATCAAGAAGATCATCAATACGAGAGATTGTATATCAATTCTTGACCATGATTTTGTTTAGAGCCATTAATCAATGAAGAGTCTCTGTGTTTTTTATTCGGGATAAAGCACCCTTGTAACCTAGGTTGGGGTTACCAACTTACTACTAACTTGTAGACAATCAGCTTTTATAGGGAATGGAAAGAGAATAGGAAGAAAATCTTTACTTACCTAATTAACGACAGTTGATCCAAGCTTGATCTTCTCTCGCTCCACTTCTCTCCAAAGCTTCTAGGGATGTACTTCTCCACCTGCAAGGAGAAAATCCTTCAAGTAATATCTCATGCATATGTATATTATAGGTTAGATGAAAAGCATATATATAACGTAATCACACATATTCATTAAGCCAATATACTTGAAATAAACTTAATACAAGATTGGAAGAAGAATTCTCTTTATTAACGAGTGGTGAACAAGATAAGAGTATAACCCAAATTCTGACACAAGGACTCCTCTACAACCAAAGGACTCTGAGTTTTTCTGCTCCAAGACTCTGAAGATATAACACCAGCATAACTTTGCTCTCCAAAATTGATTCATTAGCCCCCACCCCAAGGCCTCTATTTATACTTTGGGAAATAGAGTGGTTTTGAAGGTTGGGATGGTTGAGATGGTTGGGATAGTTATGTATTAGGTCCCAACTAATCTCATCTAATCTCGATTATATTTTTTTAATGTCAAATTAGGGTATACACGAGTATTAATATAGGAAACTCGCGTATGACACGCAGGTTGCTCAAAGGGAACTCGCGTATGCAAGTATCGCAGGTTGCAAAGAAAATACTCGCGTATGACACATGAGTTGCAATGCACATAGTCACATATGCAACCCAAAATCCATAATAAAAATATAAAAGGCTGGGCTAAGGAAAATGAATCAAAGGTCATGCATGTCTATAGTGTTTAGGCCACCTCAATCCAAATTGTCCTTTTGTGTACCAACATGGGGAATGTCGGCACTCATATGGAGAAGTGCCATTTTGGTTGATAATAGATGCCCCCTAATGTGTGAGGTTAGAGGGAAGCGATGGCTGAAATAGATTATAATCATTATCTTGGAGAACTCAGAAGTCCAAGAAAGCAGAGGAAGTACCTGAAACAAATACGTATCGAATGTCATATACAAAATCATATCTGAGGATGCCATGTTCAATATACTAGAACACTAGCTCCTTTACAATATGTGAGTACATCATATGATATGGGTGCTAGACCACGTATATTACGAAGGTGGATCAAAGCCACAATATACAATCATGATGAGTCTTCAAAGATCTGGAAGTTGTGTAATTGAACACAACACAATCTTGGGCAACTTAGGTTATAGATGTGAACCTAAGGTCTTCGTCAAAATCCAAAGGAACCATTACAATCCAGTCCATGTGAATAGATGTATTGAAGTCGAACATGGAAAGGATTCAACAGATTGCTAATCAATAGGTGAAAATTGACAATTGAAGCAAAGGAATCACCAACAATGAAAGTGAATCCTAGGGTACCATCGTAAAAAACTCTAGGTCTTAATCTTCAGGAAATGTTGATGAAAAACCATGCCATGATGAGAAAGGAAATAGATCCTCCAACGGATCACAAGAGTGATTAGGAACTGGATAAAGGAAGGTAGACACAAGTGATATCAGATAGGATAATGATGGAATCAGGATAAAAAGCAGAAACAAGGATAGATCCTTGACTAGTTAGCATGACACAAAGATGACCCAAGGCATCTTTTTAACTTTGCATATATAACAACTAGACTTATCTATCATGTAGGAGACATGATAAGATTCCCCATGCATAAATGACAAGTGGAGGAGTAAGAAACTCAAATTGATAGCTGAACTGAAAGTGTACACTGAGACATGAGTATCGAAAATTTCAGAGAGTGCTATGTTCAAGGAGGACATGCTTCCACCGACTATAACCCAAAGAGAAAAATTCTTCCTTATCTTTCCTGTTAAATTTTAACGAGTCCAAGAAAGTCAAATCATCTTTCTCTTTATTTTTGATAAGCTTGAAGAGAATAAGGAATAATGCTTGATAATGTCACTTATTCATGGATTTTACGATCCTAAACTAGTGCATACTCGCTTGGTGTTTTCATATTTAGAGAGTTTGAAAATGCCAAAGAAGACTCCAGGGGATTCCTTTTTCATCCAATTTAGTCTCCTGAAACTGAAAAAGTATAAAACATTACTCAGAAGAACTCTCTTAAATTTCGAAGAAGAAAAGGTGAACCTTTTTGGTACTTAGTTAGGGAGGTCCGAAAAAGGTTAAATTACCACCTACCCAACGCTCCTTCAAGAGTAGCTTATAGCTTGAGTTTTACGAGTGTGAAGGAAAGCAAGATCACTCGGAAATATCCATTTGAGTACTAGAAATGGGGCTTACAATAGTAAACTCGATGTTTTGTTCTTGTTGTTTAACGAGCATGAAAAAAACATAAAGTACACAGAATCTTTTTCATGTTTAGGTCCAGAGCATGAAAAAGAGAAAACTAAGCTCATACCAGGTTGTCCTTTTCCGTAAGTTTAGTCCCTTAGGTTCGAAAAAGTGATAAACCTATTCCTGAAAATACTCTTCTCAATTCCACAGAAAAGAGAGTGATCCTTTCTCATATTATTCCACATGGTCCGAGAAAGAGATAACCTACCGCCAATGTGGATGCCCATTCACATATTCTTAATGAGCCTTAATGAACAAGTTTACTCGGCAGTCAAGTCTATTTTGAGGAGTTAGACCTGGGCCTAAAGAAACTCCATAAGGGTGGGGATCCTTATAAAGGGGATAACTTGTAAAAATAGACAAAAAATGAGGCTCAATTTGGCGTGAAAATAGCTAAGATGGCTCCCCGGAACCTAAGACAAATGCGGAATGAGTACCAAAAGACAATAAATGTGTTCTAAGCTAGGGTACTCATGTTAGGAAATCCCTATCCATGGAAGAACAATGATATAGACAAGGTACTAATGGTTGAATACCATAGTCTGTGGTCAAAGTAGTAATCCTAAGGGTAAAGTGGATTAAGTATAAATGAAAAAATGCATATAAATGATCAAAATCCAAACCTAGATGATTGGAAGACAACTTTGAATAACCTTGGACCCGTTTCATTAAGTGAAAAAAAATAACATAGAATTAGTTTGATTTTCATAAAAATTACAAACTATAGGTTAAAAAAACCCACTTTTGAAATAATTTCTATAAATAGTGCAAAAATAGAAATCAAATTCACCATTTGGCATTTTTACCCAATATAGACAAGTTTTACCTCTACTTTCAATTGCTCAATGGGGTCAAACTATTGGACAAATTTCAAAACCGCAAGTGCCAGGTAAATCTACTCTCCATGCTCTTTCATTTCATCCAAGCAAATTTTTTATTTTATGAAAAAATTGATGTTTTTCAACCAATTTAAAGGTAGTCATGCTATATACGGGGGTATGCTATGTAAACAGTCATGTATACACGTTTTATATGCTGCTTGCTCGAAAGAAACTCGTGTATGATACGCGACATGTCCAAAGGACAGTCGCGTATATTGCACGTTATATAAAAATGCTATTTAGGGACAAAATCAAAAAAATTTCATGAATTTAATGTTTGATAATGGTCTTGTTAACAGGATGAAACATGGTGTTGGAGTGGAGGGAGAGGGAGCATGAAGACATGGACCAAGAGGCTCTTCGAAGTGCCCCCACGGTGCATGCATTGCGGCAAAGTGGGTTGCTTAAATTATTTTGTACCTCACCTATGCAATCGAATGTCTGCTTACTAGATTTTTTGATAAACTACTGGGATCATGATCTAGGTGCATTTGACTTGCAAGGTGAGATTCTAGAGATTACACTGGAAGACACCTATTCGAACTTGGAAGGTACCGATAGGGGTGGTGACCTTCTAAGTGTTCAGAACTATATTGATACTTACTGCGTGCCTGGTACTCAGAAAAGGGGTACTTGCATCCCTATTTTTCATATTCGCAACCTTCCATTACAAGTGTTGGTAAGCACGATAGTGAGGGTTGCAAGATCATCATCACTTCATCTTGCAACTAGAAACCAAATGAGAATTGTGGTGAAATGTCAACAGGGAGCTTTATATGACTGGTGCTCGAAAGTAATCCCGATAATGAAGAAGCAACTCTCTGACTGCAAGAGAGGCTGACGGAAAAACTTTGGTTATTCTAGCATATTGGTGGCCTTTTTCTTTGAGAGAGTGCCTGGTCTTAGTCCTGTAATACCTCTACCAATTTCCTCTCCCCGTCAGCCTAGGCTGAGTAAATGGGGAAAAATATTCCTCTGCCAGGGTGGTGGTGGATCGGTTCAGAGTGTGTACGATGATGACTTCTACCTATGGTGGGAGCAATAGGTACCGGCACTGGAGCAATTTCCATATGTTGGGTTAGATTTTCAGGGTGACAATGACCTTGTCCTTTCTCCTGGAGGAGCATGGGGAACGTCAGGTATTTTGGTTTTTCAAGTTTTTTAAATTTTTATGAATTTTAGTCATAAAGATATATACATATGTATAATATTTTTAATCCTTTAGATGTTTTAAAAATGCAGACATTGGACCAGTTCACCCTGTTGGGAATCCTCTTATGTACGTGTGACCAGTGGTAAGAGAGGATCATAGTCTGATTAGGGTTCTTGAGGGGAAGCTAGCCAGGCTTACCCAAAGAGTACCTACTTTGCATATTGAGCAGTTCCCTACCATTATGTAGGAGTTAGTGGTTGGTATCCCACCTATCTGGATACGCCTTATGAGAAGGGTATCCAGAGCAGTACTTGTTTACATGGAGACTTCTAAGGCTGCTGCAGCTGAAGAGGCAGAAGAAGCCCGAGAGCAGGATGCTCAGGGTGGTCAACATTAGACTTAGGAGCACTTTTATGGATAACGATCCAGATTTTGTACATATTTTTGTATATTATACAGTTATTACTATATCTGAGGATCAAACTCGACCTATCTATATGGATAGATATTCACACACACACACACACATATATATATATATATATATTTCGTCAGTTTATTTAAATGTGTTTTTCAATGTGTCTGTTGTAAATTTTATGATAGTATGTGTTAAATTCCAATCCAAGATATAATTCACATATGCATCAGTTAATGAATTTTGATTTCTTGGAATATGATTAAATGTAATAAAAACAAAATTTATTTCCAATAACCTAACTTGCATAAACTTACGTAGTAGAATAGGGTTTCACACTTGATAAGCTCGATTGAGCTGGGAAACTACCAATTGAGAGTCAAGCCTGACTTCTAGCTAGGTAATGCCTTGTGAAAAGGCATCCCATAACAACTCAATGATGGCCCTATACTCGGCCACATTATTGGTAACAGGACACAGACAAGCGCCTCCAGAGGCAACTAGCTGTCCTGAGGGTGAGTAAATAACCCATGTAGCTGAATCCAAGTTGCAAGTGTCGTGACTAGCGACATCTGCAAAACCTATGAACCACTTAGAATAAATCTGTAACAACCAACAGATGATATAAGAACACAAACCAATGAACTATTGTACATAAATTTACATACAATAAAAATACAAAAAGTCCTAAGCCTAAGCATAGTACTTTTTGAGGTAGAGCCCATTTCTAGGCTCAAGCAGCTTATTTCCCTCAAAATTAGTTAATTCATATGCACCTTTCTTCAAAAAATTTGACGCGACATAAGGTCCTAACCACATAGACTTGAATTTCCTTTCCCCTATGGGTTCTTTGTCTTGATCCCAAAGCAAGACAAGCTCCCCTTCAGAAAAAATCCTAGGTTTGACCGATTTATCGTACTGATTTTTTACCCTATTTTTATGAGCTTGGTTTGCTGTCAGCACATCTCTACACTGTTCATCTAGATGTTCTAAGTGTAACAACCATTCTTCCAGCTAAGTCGTATCAGATAGCACATGAATAGCAATATTTAAAGATGGGATTTCGCATTCAACCGGGGTTACTGCTTCCTCTCTGTGAACGAGTTGGAAAGGAGAAAACCCTGTGGTAGTTTTCACAGTGGTTTGATAAGCCCAAAGTGTAGGATACAACATGATGTACCAATTGGACTGGGTTGCATTAATAGTGCGCTTGAGAATAGTCTTCAAGGTTTTATTTATAGCCTCGACTTGACCATTCACTTGCAGGTAGAAAGAAGACGAATGTTCTTGTTTAAACCTTAGCATAGTGGTCAATTCAATCATCATGCTATTTTGGAAGTGACTGCCATGGTCAGTGACAATCTCTTTAGGAATACCGAACCGCGTGATAATTTGGTTGAAAATGAAAAAAGTTGCAGTTTTCCCATCATCTTTATAGGTGGCCATTGCCTCTGCCCACTTCGTGAAGTAATCTACAACGACAATGATGTGTTTGTGCCCCCCAGCTGAGACTGGAATGCACATCATGTAATATATCCCCCACTTCATGAAGGGGCTCACTGAGATGATAGGAAATAACAAAGCAGGATGCAATCACATCTTTCTGGTGTAAAGATGACAAGGATGACAGCACTTCACGGCTTCCACACAATCTTTAAATATCGTGGGCCAGAAATAACCAACACATAAGATATTCTGGGTCATTGCTAACCCAGATAAATGACCCCCACACGCTCCACTATGGGCATCATTTAGGATAGTATCAACCTCTTCGTGGGTAAGACATTGACACAAAATAGAATCTACCCCTCTACGGTATAAAGTATCTCCAATAATAAGGTACTTTTTTGCATGTAAGCATAGTTTGCATCGTTCTTCCCTTGAAAAGGATGCAGGGAACTTTAGAGTCTAGAGATAGATAAGTATATCTCCGTACCAGGGTCAAAGGTGGAAATAAAAAATATGTGCTCATCTGGGAATGAGTCTTATTCAATGGCTACATCTTCCTCAACTGGAAATTCTACGATGAGCTCTGCAAAAACTAAGGATTTTTTGGATTTGGCGGATTGGAAATCTAGGTCAAACTCCTGGAGAATGACTATCAATTTGTTGAATTTGCCTCCAACTATTCGTCGGGACAAAACATATTGGAAAGGATTAACATCCGCCACTACTGTCATGGTCCTCAGTAAAATGTAGTGACGCAACCTATAAACAACATACACAGCTGCTAATGCCGACTTCTCAACGTGGGAATACCTAAATTCAAGGCCAAATAAAGCACGGCTAAGATAGTAGATGGCATGCTCTTGGAGCTTATCATCCTCCTGGACTAGTACTACCCCTATGGTCAACTCAGATGCGGCCAGATACATAATAAAATCATGAGAGTAATCTGGTAGGCGCAATAATGGTGTCGGACAACAAAGCTTTCTTTAATGCCTCGAATGCAAGTTGTGCAATTTCATCCCATACAAATGGGGTGTCCTGCTTCAACAGGTGCATGAAACCTTTATTGATCTTGGCATAATTTACGATAAAACATCAAAGGAAGTTGGACTTCCCTTGCAGGATTTGAATTTGCCTGATGGAACGAGGAGGAGGCAGATTTACTATGGCCTCAACTTTGAAAGGATCCGGGCCTGAATACCTTTGTTAGAAACAATGAACCCAAGCAGTTTCCCTGACATGACACAGAAAATGCAATTGTGGGGATTCAAGTGAATTTTGTAGTATCTGCATCATTTGAATATTAAATGCAAGTGATCTGGGTGATCGATCCTCTTACAAGAATGTGTTGGCAGATCATCAAGGTAGGGTTTGACAATAGACTTAATGTCATGAAAGGAAAAATTCATTTCCCGCTGAAAGGTAACCCCTTCATTTTTCAATCCAAAAGGCATTTTATTTTACTCAAATGTACCCCAAGGATAGATGAAAGTTTTTTTATGTTGGTCTTTCGGTTTAATTTGAATTTGATTATACCCAGAGAAACCATCCATAAAGGAAAAGACTTCACTCCCCACACAAGCATCAATGATTTGATCTATGAATGGTGTGGGGTAGTTATCCTTAGGACAAGCTTTGTTTAGATTGCGAAAGTGAGTACAAATTCTTATTGTCCCGAGCTTTCTGTCGACAGGAATAGCGTTAGATACCCATTCTGTCAAAGCTATCGGGTAAATGAAACCGACTTTCAGCAGTTTCTCAACTTCAGCCTTGACAGCTGCCACTTTAAGTGGAATGAAAAGTATAAGTTTTTGTCAAATGGTGGCATCAGGATATGCTCGCATTTCATGTTTGACTATTGATGGATCTATGACTGGCATCTCCTCATATGACCAGGAAAAAACGTCGTGGAATTCCTTAAACAAGGCTGTATAGATAGAAATCTCCTCCGAAGAACAGTTTGCAGTGATAAGTACATTTTCCACACATTTTGGGTTTTCAGAGATGTTGATAGGAATAGTAATGAAAATGTTTTCCATATTCCCCTCAGCAAATATTCCTTCCCTAGGTAAGGGATTAATGGGTGTATCAGCATCACCTGCTAGTCTCATATGGAACTCTTGATTTTCAATCCTACTTAACTTTGGAAGAAAATAGGATTGATGGTGAAGATCTTCATAGGTATTATCTCATCTGCACATAGCTTCTAGAATGGCTTCGTCAGATGGAAAAACCATATCTAAGTAATCTTCAGTATGCAAAGATTTCTCTGCCCAAGGAGGCAGATAGGCTTCTTCTGACTCCTCTGAGACTATGAGAGGGACCACAATGGGATCAACAATGGTATGAATGATAGCTTGATAAGCTACTTCCACTGTTGATAAGGGCACTTTAGGTTCATGGCGGGAAGGAAGAACCCAAGGATCTGTTCTATCAACAACCATTGCAATAGACTNAATTAATCAGAGCTGGAAAATCGAATGTGCCCATCAATAATGCATACATTCTAGCCCCTAATCTCTCTGAAGCAGGTTTAACCTGATCAACCAATGGCACGATGGACTCATTAGTTTCCATGTGGCCCTTTCGAGTAAAATTGAGTTGGTATACAGTAACCAAGTTCCCTTCATGAAGAAACACTACTACCCGAAGAACGGCCGACACAATAGCATATATGGAATAAGTCCAACTTCTCCCTAGGAGAAATTTATAATCCAATGGTGCATCAATCACCACTACCTCAATAGACACTGCCATCCTTGCTAACTTTATTTCGAAATTTGGCAAGATACCATGCAGACGAAATGACCTTCCGTCGAAAGCAGTAAGTAGGGTGTTCAATGGAAATAGCTTTGGAGATCCAAGAGACTTCCATCAAGACAAGGACATGACACATGTGGAAGATCCCTCATTGACAACCACCCTTCCAATGGTTTTCTTCCATGGATGACATCTATTGATAAGGCCACATGATACGGCAGGAAAATTTTGACATCAGAAAAATTAAATTTTGCCATGAGGTTTGATGAATCCATACTACCTAAGGTTGCTAAGAGTGCATATCGATGGGTGGGACAACTCTGTAACATCTCTAAAGTCGACATCACACAAGGGGTCTAGGCTAAATCTTCAACTACAGAGTAGTTGGCTACAACCCTAACATTAGGATTGTGCAAAGTTTTCTTAAAGACACCCTTTGGTATCTTGGGGTCTAGGAACCCTTAAAGACACCCTTTGATATATTCTTAGTCTAGGATTCTATATGAAATCATCATTTATGCACCGATATTCTATGGTTTGGTCTCGGTGCATCAAGGATGATTTCATATAGAAACCCAGACTGAGAATATATCAAATCTAACTGCTAGGCCCCGAGGATAGCCTCTTCCTCATTAGTTATTCCCGAAGTGGATACATCCTCAGATATATATATGGAAATAAGGATTTAAGGAACCATTCTAACAAAAACTCGAGAGGGATAGTGTCCTTAATGATCCTTTTTCGCCTTCGCCACTCTTGGATATGATCTAAAATGTGAGTGGCTTTGTCCTGCCAAAAAGTGGACAGTAAATCTGTGCCAGCGTTGTACTGGACATGAAGCTGGAAATGGTTAAGGAACACGTCAGCTAAGTCCCAAAAACTATCAAACGTGGCAGAGGGCAATTCAATGTACCACTTTGTTGTGGCATGAGTAAGATTTCTCTAGAACAACCTCAACTGAATGGTGTTGTCATTCAATCAGTTAGAAGAGCACCACAAGTGAAAAGTGGTGATATGAGCCCCTGGTTCTTCACCAACTTTGCCTTCAAATTTTGGAATATCCAAGGGCATTTTGGTAGGGACAGGTGGCTAGGTGGCATCATGTTTTACCGGGTCATTCATTAACTTGGCCAAGTCTAGAAAGTTCAAAGTTTCTAGGAACAGAAGTTTGGGTCTGACCGAAGCCTGAAAAGTATGAACTTGGGAAGTAGAAGGACTTTCCCCCTAGTTCCCAAAAGTAAAGGCATGGTTGCCCCCAAATACTGGTTGTGAGGTAGTCGGACCACTTTGGAAAGAATTCCAGCCATAATCCAGTAAATTGTTCATATGTGGTGTAGTGTATGTGGTTTGAGCTACTCCAGATGAAACTGGAGTTTGGAAAACAAGATCAGGTATCCCTCTGCTAAAAAGCAAGAAAGGAGAGCTCGTGAAAGGAGCCGAAACCAGTGCTTGAAAACCTTGCCCATAAGGGTTAGTGTTTCCAAATTGCACCCATACATAGGTAGATGTGGGACCTACATATGGATTATATGGGGGAATGTGCCCCCCATTCCAAGGAAAACTATAGACAAATGAAGATGATCCCATTGGACCACTCTAGGAAGTGTGTGCAAAAGAAGTTGAAATAGGAGGTACACTAGGGATCCTATTGACCACCCCACCAGAAGTGCCTACTACATTTGTTGAAGCCGGTGGTCAAACCACCGGACTAGCTGGAGTTAAAGGAGTAGTAGGTATGTTTGCTCTAGGGGCACCCCCCAGGGGAGGTGGTACCCCTTCAGTCGGAGCGGCTGAGGTGGAGGTAGAAGAACTTTCTCCTACACTAGACATTAACCTACCCACAGGAACACTGATCATAGGTGAATTTAAAGGATGAACCTAGACGATCACTGGATCATTTAGGTCAATAAGAGGTGAATTAAATTTTCTCACAAACTCATCATCCTACAAGCCTTCTATCTCTACTGGGGTTGTATCAACCTGGTTTGTCCTAAGTTCTGGTTCACTCGGAACTTCACTAATTCCTAATGGTTCGAAAGAACCATTTGTTTCTAATCTTTGCCTTTGAGGGGGAGGTGGAGGTTCCACTGTAGTGAGCAGGGGAAGGTTTTGCAACCTTCTTGACCTTCTGAAAGGTTGGTCCTCCATGATTGAAAATTTGACTCCTCACACCCTAAGGTTGACTAAACATAAACAAACCACAAAGCAATCACTACAAAATTTCCTAAAGTCTTTCAACAATCACAAGGGGTATAAGATATGCTTTCCAGAAGAAAGCTGAGAGATATGCTTTCCTTGAAGATGTTCTTAGGCACAAGTGGAGGAATCACCCACCGCCCTCCCATACTTTCTACAAGGGTTACCTTCCAAGCCTATCCAAGGCCAACCAGAAATAGGCTTCCGGTGTACCTCTGTATGAACCCTAGATGTCTGAGAGACTATAGGCTACCATAAATATATTGACATTCTGGGGGCACAGTCGTAATCCTGGTTTGTACGCATGGGTAGGGTAGCAAAGCCTGAAACTCTGTTTAGGACAGAATCCCCAGATGCGCAAAAACCTTGGTCTACACTTTGAAAAGGAATCAAAGGGTTATCTCCTCAGTCCAAGCCTCCACATGGCCTCATGCTTAACTCCCATTTGAGAGGAGCTTCCCAGATACAACCAACATAGGAAAGGGTTTACTTATCGATTGGCCAATTATGTCTAAATTTAAGCACTGTGGGGAGTTTAAACTCCCTATCCGACAAGTCTACTCTAAGCTAGTTGGTGTATGACCGTATAAAATAAAACTTACTAGCATATTTTAAATTATATCCTTTATTTTAAGGGTTGTTCTTAGTCAGAAGGTAAGTGGTGTGAAGGGTTGTGATGTTATAGACTCGATAAGAAAAGTAAAAATGATGTATAAAGCAAGTTCCAAAGAAAAATACAACTACTTAAACCAAAATTATTTTCTTTTTTTAAATGTAAGCTAATGAAATTAAAACTAGGTGTCAAAAAAACTAAGAAGTTTTATAATTTTTGAAATTTTATTTGAAAATACTGAAAAGAAAACTACTAAGTGCAACTATATGCAAAAGCAAGAAATGTTTTTCTTTCACTTTTTCAAATTCTTCAAAAATTACTATGCATCTAAATGCAAATATTTGAGCAAGTTTGAATGATTACAACACATCAAAAGAAAAATGAAGTATAGAGGACCTACAATGACCAAACTTCAAACAAACAAGAAAGAAACTTGGTAAAAACCCTGACTTGGAAAACTAATGAACAAAATCCACTAGATTTACTAAAGAAAAATTGGCTAATTGACACTACACAAAGCAATACAGAGAATAAGGTATCTAAAGCCCTGATCACTGACTCGGATACATACCACTAAACTCATAGTCCAAGCGGGAGGACCAACTTCAAGTCACTAGAAGATTCAAACAAAGCAAACTCAAAGGCTTAAAAATAAGCAAAAAGTATGGCATATAGGACTTTGGACTTACAATATTATGCCAACAACAGAAGACCCCTAAGAAGACAAAAATTCTGCCAACATAGGGACAAGCAAACCCTACCAAAATTTTTATGCTGCTACAGGATATACACGACTATCCTATAGAGAAACTTGTGTACCATACATGACTATCTTATAGAGAAACCCGCGTATACAAGTTGCTATACACAACTGTGTATAACAGCAAACCTCGTATACAACAAAAAAATTTCAATGAAAATATATAATAAGGTCTCTGGACATACTATACTACAAATCAAAGGTAGGATAAAGAAACCACACTCAGAATCAGAGAAAATACTGGTCAGGAACCTACAGGATAAACCCACAGCAAGCTGGGCTCCCTAGTGGAGTCACCAGTTCTGTTGTTCAGGATAAAGCAACCTTGTAACCTAGGGTCTGGGGTTACCAACTTACTACTAACTTAGAGACAGTCAGCTTTTATAGGGAATGGAAAGAGAATAGGAAGAAAATATTGACTTACTCGATTAACGATGGTTGATCCAAGCTTGATCTTCTCTCATTCCACTTCTCTCCAAAGCTTCTAGGGATGTACTTCTCCACTTGCAAAGAGAAAATAATTCAAGTAATATCTCATGCATATGTATATTAGAGGTTAGATGAAAAGCATATATATAACATAATCACACATATTTATTAAGCCAATATACATGAAATAAACTCAATACAAGATTGGAAGAAGAATTCTCTTTATTAACAAGTGGTGAACAAGATCAGAGTACAACCCAACTTCTGACACAAGGACTCCTCTGCAACCAAAGGACTCTGAGTTCTGCTGCTCCAAGACTCTGAAGATATACCACCAACATAATTTTCCTCTCCAAAATTGATTGATTAGCCCCCACCCCAAGGCCTCTATTTATACTTTGGGAAATAGAGTGGTTTTGAAGGTTGGGATGGTTGAGATAGTTATGGATTAGGTCCCAACTTATCTCATCTAATCTCAATTATGTTTTTTTAATGTCAAATTAGGGTATACGCGGGTATTAATATAGGCAACTCATGTATGACACGCAGGTTTCTCAAAGGGAACTCACTTATGCAAGTATACGCAGGTTGCAATGCAAATACTCACGTATGACATGCGAGTTGCAATGCACATAGTCGTGTATGCAACCCAAAATCCATAATAAAATATACAAGGCTGGTCTGAGGAAAATGCATCAAAGGTCATGCCCATCTATAGTGTTTAGGCCACCTCAATCCAAATTGTCCTTTTGTGTACCAACATGAGGAATTTCGGCACTCGGATGGAGAAGTGCCATTTTGGCTGATAACAGCGTTCCATCCTTCTTCTACACCAACACAATTGGGCTCCTACAAGGTGAGAATCTTAATTTAATTTGGCCCTTTTGGATGAACTATTGAATATGACATTTTTTTCTTCATTCTTGAGAAGAGAGTGTATGTATATTGGGAAATTAATAAGAGAATTGCATGATATCAATTTAGTTAAATGCTTGACCTGACAATGTAGGTCACATCTTCTTCGAGGGTGTCAGAAAAGAACATAATAATGTTAAATTTAAGATGATTCAGGATTTCACAGTTATCTAGATACTCCATGATCTTTTCATTTTTTTACTATGTTTGAAACTGATGTTTCAAGAAAAAAGCTTGCTCATATTCAAGGAAGCAGAATCCATAAAAATATTATGAAGAAACCATTGAGGATTACTCATAGAACTTATACCAGTGTTTGGGGGTTTTAGAACTTAATGTAACGATGTTCATTTTTGAAAGAGTAGTCACATGCATTCAAATGGATTTTTAATTTATTATTCATTTTATTATCTTAGATGGAAATTCATCTCGAAAAATTCAACGGTTATAATTTTCATACTTGGAAAGTTGAGATTCAAATGCATATGTTGAGTAAAGTTTTATGGTGAATAATGAAGGGTATTGAATTGAAACCCTAAGAACCTAATAAATTAATTGAGTGGAAACAAAGATCACAATTCTAAGTCAATCATTTGCTCTGTCACTTTTTAGTGTCCTTCTTTGACTTCCTGCTACCCTTCGTTGCTTACTGCTTGGGCTAGTTGTCTTGAGATTGTCTATCCTTGTTTTTTCCTTTGTTCTAAGAGTTGGGGACACCTTTATTATTCTTTTTTTGATGTTTATTTTTGAAACCAAACTCTCTCTTACTCTTTTGCTTAAATTTTTACACCATTTTAGTGAGATATTGATAAGTGGTTCCTAGTGAAGATATGTCTAGGAAATCCATCTTTTTTTGGATGTATCTATGTAGGCTATTACAATAATTTAGGACCAAGTTCCTTTCAAATTCTATTATACCCATATTTGAGTGCAAGGCATGGAATATATTTGTGAGCTGCCACACTATCTCATCTCTCTCTTGGTGCAAAGTTGTTTATCTCTTGTACTGGTCATCATAGTTTCCGATGGGGTAGAATTTCTCCTTGAAGGAATCGACAAAAGCCACCCAAGTGGATTTTTTCCTATATGTTGTAGACTCATCTCTAGCTTGTCTCTCCTAGTAACCATCCCACCAATCATTAACATGGGGGAGGGACTTAAGGAGTGTGAAGTGTTGATGTAATTGTAACTTCGAAATGTATTCACTTGTATTTCTTATCTATTGTAACCTGATGTTTATTTCGGGATGTACTTGTGTCATGTCATGCCCCGCTACTCCTATTGGGAGGATCTATATTGTAAACAAGTCATGTCAAGTCATTGTGGGTAACCCTCCTATTGTCTAAGGGTTAAAGTCCCCGCAGTTCCGGGGCACTAGGGTTAGTAGACTTTCCTAGAGAGGTCATCCCTAGTAGGGTTTTAGTCATGTCAAGATTAGTATAAATAGAGAGTTGGACTCTCTATTTAGGACACATCTCACACTCACTCAAGTGTAGCGCATAGTTGAGGAAGGAGAAGACACTGGGGCTAGATAGAATGAAGTTTACTGCTGTCGAGAGATCACTTACTGTTTTGGGTTTTACTTTGGTGTTGATTCTATCTCTGAGGAAGTTGCAGGGTTTTCTCCATTTATGGTTCCCCCGAGGAAAAACACTATGTTCATTGTCTCTTGTGTTTGATTTCTATGCTTGTTGTTCTCTGAGTTAAAGATCCTAATGTTATGCTAGCTTAATGTTAAAAATCTAACATGGTATCAGAGCTAACCTGAGAAGAAGACACTATGCAGCTGCAGAAACTAGGGCTTCCTACTTTGTGGATCTCTCTCCACAGATTTTCAGCAAAAGAAGGTTGGAATAACTCTCCTCCCTAGGGCGCATCTTTCTGTCGAACCAAAATCCAATTCTGAGGTTTTTCAGCTTTGGACCCAACACTGCTGCCAAAAATTAGGGATTTTCACAGAAGAGGAATTTTTTAGTGATCCCAGGCCTAGATTGATCTCCTCCCTAAAATCAAAGTTAGGGATAAAATTCAAAGCAATTGGTTGGACAGATTTCTGGAAAAGCAAAACCCTAATTTTCTCCTGAACCAGCTCTGCAGGATTTCAACTCCAAATCTAGATCCGACATCTTGACCTGGTAAGATCTAAATCTTTTGTATTTCCATTTGAGGTTCTCAGTTAAGATGTCTCATCATACCAAGCTTGATGAAAAGCTTGAGGGAGCTGATAAATTCTGAGCTTGGAAGTATAGGATCTCCCTGGTCCTGGAAGAAAATGAGTTGGACTCCTATATCAGTGAGGAGGTTCCAGTTCCAGAGGGAGATGAGGCAAAGGCCTTACATAAGAAGAAGTTGGTTATGGAAAAGAGAATCATTGCTGATTCTATCAAGGATCACCTCATCTCATAGGTGTCCTCTCTCAACACACCTAAAGCTATGTTTGATGCCCTAACAAAACTGTTTGAAGGGAAGAACATCAATCGAAAGATGACTCTAAGGAATTAGTTGAAGAATGTAAAGATATAGAATGCTGAGACCATCTAGTCTTACTTCACAAGGGTCTCTTAGATCAAAGAACAACTAGAAGTTGTAGATGAAGAAGTGGAGAATGCAGAAATTGTAATGACAACACTGAATGGCCTCCCTAGGTCATGGGATTCATTCATCCAAGGAATCTGTGCCATAAAGAAGTTAGTCAAGTTCAGCAGACTATGGGAAGAATTCTCTTAAGAAGAAGCTCAGATAGTAGCTCGAGAAGAGAAGATGGGAAGTGAATATCAAGCCCTCATAGTTCACTCCAAGAAAGCCAGAAGAAACTCTCATCACTCCAAAGGTAAGAACTTTCACCATAAAGATAACATTAGAAAGGACCTATCTAGATTGAGATGTTATACATGTGATGAAAGAGGACACTTTGCAAAAGACTATCCTAGAAACAAGATTAACTCTCATAAGAAGAAGGTAAACAAGAGAGGACATCATGCTCATGCTATAGAGGATGATGAACCTTCCAAGAAGAAAACCAGATATGAAAGTGAAGATTATTCCAGTGAAGATGAATATGTTTTGATTTCCGCTCTTATGGGAAACATTTCTCATGGAAGCACTGATTGTATTATAGATAGTGGGGATTCCAAGCATATGATAGGATTCAAGGAATCCTTTGTGAAACTGTCAGAACATGAATCACCTCACAAGGTGAAGCTAGGAGATGACTACCAGTATCCAATAAAAGGTAGTGGGGAATCCTCCTATAAACTAGACTCTGGAAATTCTATGACAATGAAGGAAGTATTGTTTGTGCTAGGACTCAAGAAGAACCTTCTCTCCATATCTGCATTAGATGCAAAAGGAATGAGGGTTGCATTCATAGATGGTCAATTCATCATGTGGCCAAAAGGAAAGACCATCGATGATGCAGTAGTGATTGGAGAACAAGAAGGAGGTTTGTACAAATTAAAGGGCCATCTAGAACAAGCACTGGTCCATGACACAATAGATCCAAATGAACTTTGGCATAGAATACTTGCACATGTGCATTACAGAGCACTACCTATTGCAAGCAAAGCTATTGAAGGTCTTCTAGAAATCCAAGAAAAACATGATGGGGTCTACAAAGGATGTGTGAAAGGAAAGAATACAAAGAAGACATTTACAAGCAGCGAAAGCAAAGTAAAAGGAATCTTGGAAATCATCCACTCCGATGTATGCAGTCCTATGTAATCAAGCTCACTAAGAGGGTATGCATATTATGTTTCTTTTATTGATGAATTTTCTAGGAAGACATGGGTTTACTTCATGAAGAATAAAGATGAGGTATTCAACAAGTTCAAGGAATTCAAAGCCTTGATCGAGAATCACCCTGAAAAGAATATCAAGACCTTTCGATTAGACAATGGCAGAGAATTCACTTCAAATGAATTCAAAGAGCTATGCAAAGACTCAGGGATTAAGAGGGAGTTGTCCACTCCTTACAATCCACAACAGAATGGGGTTGCAGAAAGGAAGAATAGAACTATCATGGACGCTACAAGAGAAATGCGTCATGATCAAGATATTCCTATGCATCTTTGGGCAGAAGCTTCCAGAACAACGATGTATGTATAGAACCGTACTCCACATAGAGTACTCAAGAACAAGACTCCTAAAGAAGTATTCTCCGGCAAGAGACCAGAAGTCAGCCATCTCAGAATATTCTGTTGTTCTGTGTATATACACATTCCAATAGAGAAGAGAATAAAATTAGATCCTTCAAGTAAGAAGGGTATATTTGTGGGATATTCTGAAAACTCAAAGGCTTACAGAATATACTTCCCAGGATTCAAGAATATTGATATCAGTAGGGATGTGAAATTTGATGAATACATAGCTTACAACAAATCTAGAAAGAAACCTACCGAAGAATCTGAAGAAGCAGAAGCACCCAGGATTCATGATACAACCATGAATGAAGAATCTCAAGAAGAAGATCAAGAATTTGAAGAACCACAAAGACCTATAGATCCACCTCAAGAAAATAATCCTCACAAGAGGAAACCTACTTGGGTATGAGAAGTTATCCAAGGTGTGGAAAGATATGGGGCTACAGAAGAGAATCACAGAGAAAGAAAGAGGACCAGATCTTGCTCCAGGTATGTAGCATTACTATGTGATTTCATTGATAAAGAACCTTCCAATTATGAAGAAGCGACAAAACAGAAAGAATGGAAGGATGCTATGATCAAAGAGTATCAGTCGATCATGAAGAATGATGTTTGAGATGTTGTCCCAAGACCAGAAGGGAAGTCAGTTGTAACTTCCAAATGGATCTACAAGATCAAGCATGTTGCAGATGGTAGCATAGAGAAATATAAGGCAAGATTTGTTGCTCGTGGTTTCTCCCAAAAAGAAGGAATAGACTATGAAGAAATCTTTGCACCTGTAGCTAGATACACTTCCATCAGATCGGTACTTACTCTGGCTGCAGTGATGAAATGGAAGGTACACCAAATGGATATCAAGACTGCTTTCTTGAATGGTGTAGTGGAAGAGGAAGTGTATGTGCAGCAACCACTCAGTTTTGAGACACATGATAGAGAGTCTCATGTATGTAGATTGAAGAGAGCCCTGTATGGTTTGAAACAGGCACCCAAGAGTTGGTACGGTAGAATTGATAGATTTCTATCCAGTTTAGGCTTTACTAAGAGTAAAGCAGATTCCAACCTTTACTATAAGGTTGAAGATGGAAACCCAGTGATTCTCCTACTGTATGTAGATGATTTGTTTGTAACAGGTATGGATGGGTTAATTGTTGATACGAAGAGGAAGCTTGCTGCTGAGTTCGAAATGAAGGACTTGGGTATGATGCATTATTTTCTAGGCATGGAGGTGTGGCAGAATGTAGATGGGATTTCCCTGGGACAAGGGAAATATACAGTAGACTCTCCTGAAGAGGTTTGGGATGATGGACTGCAAGGCAATGGCCACACCTATGGCATTAAACCTGAAGCTATTGAGTGATGCTTCATCATAGATGGTTGATGCTATGATGTATCGTCAGATTATTGGGTCCTTGATGTACCTGACGAACACGAGACCAGATATTTGCTTTGTTGTGAACACCTTAATTCAGTTCCTGACAAATTCGAGAGATGTTCACTTGATTGCTGCAAATCATATTCTGAGGTACCTGAGGGGTATAGTTGATTATGGGCTCAAGTATGAGTTGAATTAGAAGATTAACCTGGAGGGTTATGTTGATTCAGATTGGGCATGTAGTGCCATTGATAGGAAGAGCACTTCAGTATGGGATCCAGTGTGATCTCTTGGTTTAGCAGGAAGCAATCCTGTATGGCACTTAGTACAGCTGAAGCAGAGTATGTTGCAGCTTGTTCAGCTAGTTGTGAGGCAGTATGGCTGTGGAAGCTACTATCTAATTTATTTGATCTCCAGTTGAATGCTACTTGTATACATTGTGACAACTAGAGTTGTGTGAATTTTTCAGAGAATCCAGTGTTCCATAACAAGTCGAAGCATATCGAGATCAAGTATCACTATATCAGGGATATGGTGCAGAGGGGAGCAATAAAGCTCCAGTATGTTGCGACAGAGGAACAGATAGTTAATGTGTTGATGAATCCATTTTCTAGGGTGAAGTTTGAGTCCTTCAGGGAGAAGCTTGGTGTTCTCCATATCGAGGTTTCCTCCAAGGGAAAATGATGAGACCCATAGCCATTCTGACATGGTGAGAGGATTGGTTCCTTCCATGGTCAAATGTAAGGGGTAAGCCATTCTGTCATGGTGAGAGGATTGGTCCCTTCCATGTCAGATATGAGTGTTGAATCCGTAAGCCATTCTGACAAGTAGGTCAGATGTAAGGGTTGAGCCATTCTATCATGGTGATAGGATTGGTTCCTTCCATGTCAGATATGAGTGCTAAGCCATTCTGATATGACTGTAGGATTGGTTCCTACATGATCAGATATAAGGGATATTTCCATTCTTGGAATGGAGCTACCTGGTGAGGTACCATGAATACTTGGTCTAGGACAGAGGGCCATTTTGATATGACTGTAGGATGTGTTTCTACATGATTAGATGTGAACGCATGGCCATTCTGATGTGATTGAGGGATGTGTTCCCACTTGATCATATATAAGGGTTGTTTCCATTCTTGGAATGGAGCTACCTAGTGAGGTACCAGGAACCCTCAACCTGGGGTTGAGAGCCTTTCCATCATGGTTGCAGGATGTGTTCCCGCATGGGTGGATGTAAGTGTAGAGCCTTTCCATCATGGTTGTAGGATGTGTTCCTGCATGGGTGGATGTAAGTGCAGAGCCTTTTCATCATGGTTGCAGGATGTGTTCCTACATGGGTGAATGTAAGTGCAAAGCCCTTTCATCATGGTTGCAGGATGTGTTCCCGCATGGGTGAATGTAAGTGCAAATCCCTTCCATCATGGTTGCAGGATGTGTTCCCCATGGGTGGATGTAAGTGCAGAGCCATTCCATCATGGTTGCAGGATGTGTTCCCACATGGGTGGATGCAAGTGTAGAGCTCTTTCATCATGGTTGCAGGATGTGTTCCCGCATGGGTGAAAGAGCAGAGACTTTTTAGCATGGTTGCAGGATGTGTTCCCGCATGGCTAAATGTGAGTGTTGGGCCTTTCTGATGTGATTATAGTATTGGTTCCTACATGATTAGATGTGAGTGTTGGGCGTGCCTTTCTGATGAGTAGGTCAGATGTAAGTGTTGGACAGGCCATTCTAACTTGGTGTCAGATATAAGCGTTGAAGAAAGACCTACATGGAGGCTAGGCCTACAACCAGCATGAAAAAGGGCTAGCTCTGTAGAACTTCCTGTGACAAGAAGAATCATGAGATAGCACCCGTGATGATCTAGTGATGATGATCCAGTAGTGATGATCCAGAGCCAGTGATGATGACCAGTGATGATCCAGATCGAGTGATGATCCAGATCCAGTGATGATCTAGATCAAGTGATGATCCAGATCTAGTGATGATGATCCAGATCCAGTGATGATGATCAGTGATGATCCAGATCGAGTGATGATCCACATCCGAAGATGAAGATGACTTGAAGATGAAGATGATTCAAGGATACATATGACGAGATGATCAAGAGAAGAAGACCAGTGATGAAAATTGTGTCGAGAGAATACCTTCCTAGTTAAGAGGGAGTGTTGATGTAATTGTAACTTCAGAACGTATTCACTTGTATTTCTTATCTATTGTAACCCGATGTTTATTTTGGGATATACTTGTGTCTTGTCATGCCCCGATGCTCCTATCGGGAGGATCTATATTGTAAACAAATCATGTCAAGTCATTGTGGGTAACCCTCCTATTGTCTAAGGGTTTAAGTCCCCACAGTTTCGGGGCACTAGGGTTATTAGACTCTCCTAGAGAGGTCAGCCCTAGTAGGGTTTTAGTCATGTCGGGATTAGTATAAATAGAGAGTTGGACTCTCTATTTAGGACACATATCACACACACTCAAGTGTAGCACATAGTTGAGGAAGGAGAAGATGCTGGGGCTAGATAGAAAGAAGGTTACTGCTGTCAGGAGATCACTTATTATTTTGGGTTTTACTTTGGTGTTGATTCTATCTCTAAGGAAGTTGCGGGGTTTTCTCCATTTATGGTTTCCCCGAGGAAAAACACTGTGTTCATTGTCTCTTGTGTTTGATTGATGTGCTTGTTGTTCTCTCAGTTAAAGATCCTATTGTTATGCTAGCTTAATGTTAAAAATCTAACATGAAGGTGGAATTTTCATTGTCATTTTTTTGACATAATAATAACCCTATGACATATTTAATATTTTTTCCAAATCATTCACATATATCTAGGATTTAAATAAAGAAATGCCAAACTTAACTTATATCTTGAAGGGTTTTGCAGCTCCAAAATGTCTACTGGTTGAAGGTGTCTCTACTTTTATTTGCAATTGTTGAAGGATCTAGGAGAAGTTATTCATCATCTTGTTGCTCTATCTCATGAGGGATTCTCAAGCAACAAGTTAATAGTATCTCTTGCTCCATTGTCTCTCTTTTTTTCTACCATGTGAGGCTTCTTTGGATTGTGGGAGTTTCTTTCCCTAAGATCATTTATTTGAAAACAAAACTCTCGATACTTGGATCTCGTTGGGGACATGAACTTGAGAAGCAATAAAAAGAATATTTCTCTGATACCACTGATTTTAAATAATCAAGAGAATTAAATAAATGAATAAATATAAAATGGAAACACACACATAAAATATATTGCAAGGATCAGAATATTACAAAAAATCCAAATTCTATTAATGAATAAAGTGGAAAAATATTGTAAATTGTAAAGGAATACAAACTAGCTAGAATGGTAGTAGTTTACCTCTAAAGACATATGTGTCAGTATGATAATTCACAATAAAACATTACAAGAGGCCAAAATTTCCTTTAAAATAAAGTGCAAGACTATAAGAGGAAAAAACCTTAAAGTTACAAAACCATAAACTTGGGATATGAATTGGAAAAAGGAATGTAGTCCCTGAGGAAACTAGTTGATATGTCCACTTCCTGGGCCACAACTTCCACATGCAAACTTTGTTTGGGGTACACAATAACTCTTTGGAAATATCTCAATGAGAAGTACAATTCCAATCATGGCTTAGGCAAGGACCCAACAACCCCCAACCATCGCAAGTCCAAAACACATTGTTTAGGGATTTAAAAATGCACCAAATGTTTAGGACCTGAAAATTTGTAGAAGAACTACCAAGATGTGGAACCATTCTAAATGAGTCGAACAGGTGGATGGCTACCAATATCCATCTATATTATCATTTCTTTTGTACAATATACACCTACCTATCCCAAACCAATTTCTCTTTTTTCCAATTCTCCCAAGTTAACATTTTATTTTCCACAACTAGCTACATGAAAATATAATGTTTTGAAAGGGCATGTTAACTTGAAAATAGATCTCCACCATTAGACTCTTGATAAAACCAAAACCTCTTCAATTTTTGCATCATACCCCAACTAGATAATGTATTATTCTAATCTTTTTTTTACCATTTAAGTTGGCCCCCCTTCTCTATCAATTTTATTGCGCTATGATTTAATAGATCAACATACTTGGTCCATTCCAATGCCAACTCACCATGTAATCTCAAACTTTCTAACATGACCCAACCTTATGATGAAACATTTCTTACTTGACGAGATGTTGCCTCACTTAAAAAAATATTCCCTGAGCATCTAATTCTTCCAACAAAGCCTCAAATAATATGAAATATCCTTTGACCCCTATTTGTGGGTCTTACCCAATCCTAACTTTGCATTCATTCCAATTTGTTTAGGCCACTTGATTACCCACTAAGGAAAAGGAATTCACCATTTCTGTCTACACTATTGCTGCTCCTTGAGAATGTTTTCTTACCTTTATGAACCTATGCTCCATGGTGACACCTCTTAAGTATTTGTATTTCCTTGATTTTTCCCAACTCCTCAATAATACCATGACTAAAAATCATAATATTATCTACAAAAAGTAGATGAGTTATATGGATATATTTTTCCACTTGTATACCTTTCATATCTCCTTTTCTTCGTGAATCCTTTATTAACATACTAAATCCTTTTGTGAATAAGAGGAAAAGGAAAGGAGAAAGGGAATGTCCTTGTCTAATTCCTCAAGTAGTGGTGAAAAATCCAAATGGTTATTCATTTATCAACACAACAAAGGAAACTAAAGACATGCATCCCATGATCCAATTAATAGTCCTCAAATTCATACCCAATTGAAGGAGCAAAAATCTAAGGATAACTAATTCACCCTATCATAGGCATTAGACAAATCAATATTTAGAATGGTTTCTAGTATTTTTTGGGTCTTGAATGAATGCATTCCTTCTTGTGATAAGCTCTCCACATAATGAATTTGGTAGTTGTAAAGAAACCCAAACTATCCATCATATACAATCCTTAATAAAATACCCTTCAACCTGTTAGCAATGATTTTGGAAATCAAATTGTATATATGATTTCATAAATAAATAGGCTTATAATCTTCAAAAGTCGCCGAGTGTTGTTTTTTTTAAATGAGGGCTATTAAGGTGGTGTTTAGTGACCCTAGCACTTTTCTAAGTAGCCTAGACTCTTCAACAACTTAATGTAGATCCTATTATAAAAATTCATATAAAAAAGGTATAATTATATTGATAGATGATTTTTTTTTTTTGTGTGTGTGCACGTGTGCACGTGTGTGTATTTATAACTTATTACAATTTTATTTATTTATTCACTTATTCTACAATATGTATCTTACTCATAATATAATTGTGATTTTCTATCTTCCAATTTGTTCTTCATTATAGATATATTACTTATATAAAATTCCATACTTTTTTCTTTCCATATATATATATATATATATATATATATATATAACCTCATGGAAAACTATCAAAGTACTTCCAAATGATTCATATATGGTAATGGGTTAAACTGTTTCCTTTGTTTGCAGCTCATAACCCCAAATAGGATCAAGATATTTGAACCCATTACCTCCCCAACATTGGGGGGAGATATATCATGTTTGGCTCATGACCGCTTGAACTAACCCTTGAGGCTTTTTCCAAGGAACAATATCACAGAAATATTTCCTAATACTTCCCCATGATTCATAGATGGCAAATGGGGTAAATTGTTGGCATTTATTATAGAGGCTATCCTCGAGGGGATCAAGAGAGTCGAGCTTGTTACCTCCCTAAATTTGGGGGGAAAGATCTCACCTTTGGATCATGACCACTTGAGCTAACCCTTGGGGCTATACACACACAATTAAACTTTATTTATTTTATTAAATTATATGATGATGATGATGATGGTTATTCATGTCCTGAGACCAACTTTGGTCTATTGGATCTTAATAAAATAAAGGAATTACTTGGTTTTCTCTAGAATTTTATTTATGTGCTTGAAATTTTTAGCAAAAGCATTCATAGATCACAATATTTTTTATGAGTTAAAAGCTTAGGACAATCGACATCATAACAAATATTTTGAGATTATGATTTAGTGTGGGTGTACAAAAGACATTCTAAGAGAAAGTGTTAGTGTCACAAGTATGACAAATTCTTTCAAGCCACAATGTTTTAGGAATTGTTTAACACCTTGTTTCACTATGAAGCTTGTAAGAGCTTGTTCTTATTTTAGCAGTGTTGATTTTCTCCTTTATGCTAGTTAAAACAAAGAGATACTTTTGATATTTTATATTAGGGTCGATCACCTCATAGTACCTTAATTTTCTCTTATACTCTAATTCTTTATTGACACACAATTATTACCCCTCAAATTTATATGTAATAACATTTTCAATATAATTATTAGTATGTAGAGTGACCTTTTCCTTGATTCTCAAATGATTTAGCCAAGACTTGGCATATTGATGCCAAGCCCACTTGAGGCATAGGTGGTTTTGATTGGACTTTGAAGCAATCTTAAGAAGTATTTTTCCTTCTACATTGTTTATCGTGTTTGTGTACATTAGGTATATGGTCATAACCATGTTTTCATTTGGGGAAAGACTTACTTATACAAGGAGGATAGGATAGTGTGTATGCCTTTAATTTTGATATTACAAGTTATAAAATGCTTTTGGAATTGCTCTTTCTCCACAATTCTCTAGAGATGTTGCAACCCCAAAATTCACAACCATATAAGATCACATAAGTTACGAGAGTCTAAAACAAAGGAGTTTCTTTTTATCCTAGAGAAAAATGTACGTTGATTTAAATTTGTGTCTAAGTCCATAATAAGCTTTCCATGCTCCAATTTATCCTTTTCTCAATTATATAGTTCCTCTTAAACTTACAATGAAGATAAATTCCAAGATATTTGTATGAAGTCACTTCCTCCAAGTTGTTCTTTTCATACACAAAATTAGCTTAAGTGCTATTTTAGAATTGGTTATCATAATCTTTCTTTTGTTAATGTTAACACCCATACCTGTATTAGAGAAAATAAGGCTTATATCAATTTTTATTTATTAATTTCTATTAATTAATACTTATTTTTTATTCATCTATTTATTTACTTATTTAATTTATTAAAACATATTTAATTTATTATTATTATTATTTATTTTCTAAGAAACAAAACATTTATGTTGGGTTATTTTGAGACTCACATGCGTGTTGTGATGTAGTATTCCAATTTTTATTGATCTTCCAAACATAAACTTGATTAATTCTATTAAGATGTTTTTCAATTTCAATAGCTTCTATGAATCTCCCTTTTTAGTAGAGATTGAGTGGTTTTATAGAGCACCTTAATAATCAATTTGAACACATAAGTTTACTATGGAAGTGGAAGAAATTGGAATTCTCAACAAGATGTTTAGAAATAAGTCTCACAAACAATACCTGCATGCCAAGTCCCATTACCATCCTGGGCATAAATTTGGGGTCCTCAACA
This sequence comes from Pseudotsuga menziesii, assembly GCA_001517045.1. NCBI lineage: Eukaryota > Viridiplantae > Streptophyta > Pinopsida > Pinales > Pinaceae > Pseudotsuga > Pseudotsuga menziesii. The sequence continues at coordinate 242,649 of LPNX011064986.1, forward strand.
CCTTAGCAACAAGGGCCCTTATGATCTTGTTGACGGGTGTGCCCCTACCCAACAGCCTTTAAAAACCATTATTTCATCAAACAAAATTGTATTTTGTTTTGATGAAATGTTTGAATTTCATATAACAAAACTAAAGAATTGACAGCTACTGAAATGGTGACATTCCAGAAGCTACTGAAACATGAAATTCAAAGTTTTTAAAAGAAACATTTGCATTACAAAATCACTACTTTGGAATTATTATTTTAAGTGAATTACATTCAAAATCAGGGCATTAGTATTAATAATCACCATATTTTTTTTATCATAATCTAATCTTGAGATCTTATTTATCATCCGATTTATTATGTGATTTAGCTATCATAAATTTTGATAAGGTTTTGAGATTGGAAGGTTGATGTGTTGTTGCTCTTGATTCGTGTATGAAGCTTTTCTATAAATTATTTTTTCCATGATGGTCACATTTTTAAAATTATTTATGTGAAAATATTCCTTATAATTCGAGGTAATTTTTGTG
>LPNX011064986.1:243681-286573 GCA_001517045.1 Pseudotsuga menziesii
CATTCGTTAACTAGTTTAATTTGTACATTTGTAGGTATTTATTAGATTTAATTAACCAAAGTAATAGCTTTAGTTTTTAGACTTAGTTTAGTTAGACTTTGAGGCTAACAGAGCCTTTAAACCTGTTGGGAACGACTATCCCAAACAGCTTGGAGCCTGTTCTAAGGATCCCGGTCTGGGTCGTTTTCCCCGTTGCGGGCTTAGTCGAATACACCTGTCAACAGATCTTAGATGATGAAAATTTAGAGGAGGAGAAGATTCATCTTATCAATGTTTTCAAGGATACTTGTTACAAGGTATATCAAGCTATGAATGCCTCCCAAAATCCGTGTAAAGAACACCGCAATAAAGAATGAGCTCAAGACATATCTAGGGTCTTCTTTCCCTACATTCATAGGGCTATTGATAGGATTGCGAGGGTTCTTAGTAAGAAGAATATTGGGTGTATTGTACCCGACTTTCTCGATGCTATTTTGAGAAATGGGGTATGATTTAAAAAGAAATATTATCATCGTTTGAACAACCCAATGCTTTAGCCTCATTCTAATCATGGAAATAAATCCTATTATTTGCCATCGATTAACAATTCTTAATAATTTAAACATTAGCTTAAACTATACTATCTCCTTAGATATATGGTTGAGTCTAAGGTAAAGTAAATATCACTATCTTTCCTTATTTACCTTTTACCACCTATTAGTTATTGAAATGATAATATAGATAATAACTTCATGCAACCACCAAAATATTTTTCATGTACCATAGAAACTAGAAGGTGTATTCCTTTATTCTTATGTTCTATAATATTTCTCATCATATAATTGTCTATATCTTATTAATGTATTGGGACGATCTCTTGATAAGATACTTGTCAACATATTGTTTACATTCATTATCTTTATTCGCCATTTTAATACTCATGAGGTTATACTAGAGAGTTATGTTATTAAATAATATGGGTAATATAAGTCTTTCAAACTCATTACAATCACATATAAAAGTAATTAAACTCATATTACTTTATTATCAAATTATCAAGTATGGAATCCAACACCTATACTTTCTCGTACAAGCAACATAGATGCTATTGATCTAAATGATATTCCTCAAGTCTAGAGGTACTTATATATGCATTATATCTTTTGGGATGACTTAACTAATATAAATTCATCCTACCATTCTAAATGGATACAAGAGGATAGAGTTTACTTTTTTCTTAATTTCCATCTACCTCTAAGTAAATTCTTATTAATAATAATGATTTAATTATTCACAAGACGAATAGAATTTATCCTTCACCTTTCGCTGCTAAATTTCGATAAGTTTTTAGCCATAACATTCATAATTGTTATTCTTATCCACTTACCTCCCTTAAGTTCTCACTTTTATTGCATATACTATATATGAAAGTAGTTATTTACCTACTATTTACACCCTGATAATTACTTGGGGAAGTAATGTATCACCATATAATGGTTGTCTATAAAATACTAATCTACCACAAAGTAATTATTTTATATCCATAGCATAAATAATGTTACAATAAATAATCCTTAAACATTTCAACTCATTTTCACCTTTTCCAAGAGATACAAATCCATATCCTAATCACACTTCTACTTAATTTCCATAACCTTTATATTTATTATAGTTGAACTACAAAATGTTAACAACTTAACATAAAATGGAAAAGCTATAATATGTATGCATCATCAATACTACCTTTTCAAAATGAAATAATTAACCATATCCTAATGACCGATAACTACATTTACTCATTAACATTACAATTAATAACCATATCGACAATCAAACGATTGGACTTGGATTTTATTGTTGTCATCCCTTTGAATATGATTCACACATAGCATTATAAAAAATAGAAAAAGGATAAACTCCAAACAATCAATTGTTTTTTAAGGATTCTAATATTATACTTAAGTATAGTATTCTACGTGATTGTTTTGGATTGAAAAAAAATGTTTACAGATAGGTAGGAGAATATTAAATATGAAACATACAATTATCACTGAAATGTGTAAATTTTGGCGAATGTTATGATAAAAAAACATATTTTATGTAAATATAGGCTATATTAGAGACTAAAAAGTGATTTTTTTTTGAAAAAAAACCAAAAAATAGCCAATTGGTGAAATTTCACCCCTAAAAGTTACCCTGCCTTTCATCCAACACATGGATTCCCAACTTTTCATCCCTCCCCTTAGTGGATTTGAGCCCCTGTCATTTTTGTCGCGTCAAACCTTCAACCTCCTAAGTATACCAATTTAATTCACAACTTAGGAAGTTAGAATCAATACTTATAGTGACATATACTTACAATTGCATTTTAGGTCAAGGTAGTAAAGGGGATGTTACATTGGGGCAACTTTTAAACCCTTACATCGATAAGGAAATTGCTAAATTTTGTTAAGGATCCCATTGATCCAACAAAACAAGAAGGTGTTTACATGGTTCCATGTTCATGTGGAAAGGCCTGTGTTAGTGAAACAATTCTTTCCATTAAAAGCTAAGTCAAACAACATGCAACTAATAATATAGGACTTATGCGTTGGAATGATTAACTATATAATTGGATGTGAATCCTTGCATACATAATGCATGTCATTAAATATGTGTCGTAGCAAGTCGGGAAATTATTGTCCATGCGTGTTTATTTCTGCTACAATATTGAATTTATATAAGTATATGTGTATGTAAAAATAGTCATGCGGCCATTAAGGTTGAAAATAACTCACAACTAAGAAATCCCAATTGGGGAAGAAGACAATGGTTATAAACCAAATGTGGTGTGACACATGTCCACCAAGACATAAACTTGGGTAACGATTATCGAAACCTCTCCAAGTTACCACTAGACGTCATCATAACATGTGTGTGTCTCTGTGTACACACGTACAATGTGGTACAATGGTGACTTAGAACAATTGTCGTGTGTGCGCGCGCACGTGCGAGTGCACGTTTGTGCAACGTTAGTTGGGTGTAGCTCGAGTAGCTAAAATGAAATTTGTTTGCTGAACATGTTCAAATCCCACTTTGTGACATGTTTGCTCTCTTTATGAGCCAATTGTTGACTATTAACATGGCATTAATCCTTAAATAATTTGGTTTCCTTGGGTACCATCCTTGGAATGAAGGGAAATTCCCTATGAGTTTCCTTGAGAAACATATTAAGCGAAAATAAATAAACAATGCACACACACATATATACATATACATATAAATATGTGTGTGTATCCTCGTGCGCTAGCTCAAGTGGTTGAGTGCTTTGAGCTTCATGTAGGAGGCCTTGGGGTTGGTTTCCTCTATTGCATGCCTCACTTAATGTCCCTACTCATTAGGCTCTCTAATAAGTGACAATAGATTCACAATGTGTACCATTCATGAAATGTAGGGAAGTGCTTGGGGGTTTCCCTACAAAGTTTATATAATCAACATTAGGATATTTTTATTTTTAGAATCAAACATAGTTTGTATTGAGTCAAAATCTAGGAGGATTTTGTTGCTCATAAAAGTCATCACAAATTTATTATCTAGGCTTAGGAGTCTAAACCAATGGAAATTGATTACTATATTTTTGAGTAAATTATCTTAGAAATAACAAACAACAAAAAACAACAATATATTTTAAATAAAGATTAAATCCCATTAGGTGCATTGTGTTGGCCACTTTTCCTAACTCGCATGACCCAGGTTCTGCGCAGCCTGTTAACCCAACAAATACCTGAGATACTGGCCCGACAGAGCAAGCCCCGTTGGCAACACCTGCAAAGCAGGCATAGTCTCATCCGAGATATATCTTCAATGGGTAACCGCCGGAACCATGTTTCCGCAATTTTCTAGGGATTATAGCCCCTTGGCTTGCAGCCAAGGAGCTCAATGAAGGAAATAGGATGGTTGTACAGAGGAGTCAGTCTTGTGCGACCGAGCACAAATACATGTCATCGCGTGCAACTTTTCCTTACTCTCCACCTCACAACTGGCGCAACTTGTGCAGCACAACTGACTCATACCAACAGACCCACTATGACTTATGTCGTGACTTAAGATAGAAGCGTACATGCCAACATATAGGTAGGTTTCAATTACGCTTCCCTATCATTCATCTACTGCTTCCATTATTACATCATTCCATTAAACACTACTCAGCATTATACAGAAAGCAAATAACAATCATCCACACAAACATTCACAGCATTGATCATTCATTGAAATGCGAGAGATAACGTGGAAACCCATCTGGGAAAAACCACCAAGGTGCTCTTTATCTCACATGACAAAAGGATACCGCACCTTACAGTCTGCGGGATGCAGACTGATCTTGAGATATGTCTTTAAGACTCAGACTTATGTTTCTCATGCTCTTTGGTTTTCTCTTATACCCTACATCTACTCCTAGCAGTCCGCGCACACAGCAGCTATACCCATGGCTCAACAGCCTCCTATCACCACTAGGCTCTTCCTGAGCCTTCTCCCCTTCTAATCTCTACAACATTACAGCAAAAATGGCATCCTTCACCATGGATTACCATTGACTGACCAACAATCACTAGAAAATGACCTAAACATATCACCATCAATAATAAGCAACTAAAAGCCACTAAAAGACAACCTTCTAACTATTGCATCCCTCTTATTTATATTATTTTACATGACCCCACCAAGTCGACTGCATACCGGCAGCCTGCTAACTGTCACAATCAGCTGCCCCTCAGGCTACATCTGTGGTGATCATGACTTGACACGAGGCACTATCGGCCTGACTTGCAAATATCCCCTCATACGTGCATAGTTGTAGGCTTACACCACCATAAACGGTCATGATCTGGATTTTGCACCTGTCACTTTCCAACCGTTATCACTTGTGCACTTCTACGCTTTCCTTTCCTTCGCCATGCACCTCTCTATTCTTCCTATACGGGTCCTTTGCTTCCTTCATGCTCTTCATTTGTTTCTGTCACACATGCGGTGCATCTTCTTTTCTCACTCGCAAGCTTCTTCCTTTTCCTCCTTTCCCAGGCCAACAGGCCCCCAACATTCACATGTGGCTCATCCCGAGCCACGAAGCAAGGGACATATGAGGAGGTGTGATCTGTGTGGCCCTTTTTCAAAACATTTTTTTTTCTTGCGCAGCTTCTTCTCTCTCCTGGTTTGCACACTATCTTCATTGTGTGTTTTTTTTTTTTTTAGGCTCGAGTTTATACAATTTCTTCTTCAGCCTCTTCTAAAAAATCTATGTCCATAGGTTTTTCCTTTGTATGGTCTAGGCCTTCTGTATGGCATTCTTCTTCCTCTACTTCATCCTCCTGCCCGTCATTGTCTTTGTTTTCCTCTTCGTCTCTTTTCTCTTCCTTTCTTTCTTTACGTTCACAATCTCCGCTGCACCTTTCGGCGCAGGCTATTCTGCACTTCCAACCTTCTGTTGGAATTGGGCCACAATGGGAGTAAGCCATTCGATCTCCAAGCAAGCTTCATCTTCCTACTGTTCAAGCTACTGCACTCTGTCATGGCTAGGGTGTTCCAATGAGGTGTTGGCCAGTGCTTGAGTGAACTCATGGATTCGCTGTTAGACAAGTTGAATTAACCGTGTCACCCTTTCATCTTTGGCATGTTGCTCGGTCGTCTCCTTGTTGTGCATGCTTTCCTGGTCATGTAGAGCTCTTTCCTTGTCCAAGAGATGCTTAAGCTCAGTACCTTTGGTGATTTTATCCTTGGTTGGAAACTTCTTAATCTCTACCTTTATTGCCAATATTTGTAGGTATGTTTTCCACGCTTGCTCGGTAAGCTCTTCTGTAGTCTCATCGTCAATGAGTTGTTCCTAGGTTGTGATAATTACTTCCATTGCTTCTGGGAATATGTTCTCGGCGTCCCTAAGCCAGGAAATAGCTTGATTTGTCGATTGTTGCCTTTGCTACAACACTTTTGGGGGTGTGCTCAGCTGCTGGTTGGTTCTCCTTTCTGAACCTTTTTCTTTAAGTCTGCAGCCATCTTGGATAACCGACTTAGCTGGCACACATGATCTGCCTTAGCTTCATCCTCCTCATCCGACAGCTCGGCGACTACCTCCTTCATAACTTGTTCTAGTGAGGCTTGTTCCTGGGTTTGGGCTGCCAAGTCTTCCCACCGGTGGTTGATTATTTGCTTGCACTCCCTTGCTTTCTTAGTCGCCTTTGCTGCTTGATATGCAACCACATTTTCCTGGATTCTGATCTTTATGGCGATGGCATGTTGAATTGAATATATCTGTGGCAAGGTGAGCTTGGAGAAATCTAGAATTAACATGTCCAAGCTATGGAAATATGCCTCTTTCTCTGCATCTTCTGTAGAAAATGCCTGCGTGGGCATTTCCATTCTTAATGGTGGGAGAAGCACTGGCGTTTCCAAAGTGTCTGTTGAGTCAACACCATAGGTTTCATCCTGCATGGTGTCACACACTTCTGCAATGGTCTCAGCCAATCGGTTAACTTTCATAGCAATGGAAGTCATCCAGTTGGTTTTCCTGCTTGTTAGGTTAACCAAAGCTCTCTCGGCTACTTCAGTGACCACCTCGGTGAAAAGGGTCAGATCCTCATCTGCTATGCCCATCACTTGGGATCAGTTAGACTTTTTCTTCTTCCTATGCTGGATGCCCAAGGCGTCTTCATCTTCCTCCATGGGATGCTTGCCCTTCCTTTTTCTGGTTCTTTCGGTGCCCACCTCCTCTTCAGTAGGGGGGTCATTGGTGTCAGTATTAGGTGGGTCTCGGTCTTCTTCTTCATCTTCTTGGTAGTCATCTTGATGCTCCTAGGAATTGGTACTGGCGCGAGCCTGTGGTGGGTTCCCTTGTGGACCCCCTTGCGACACTTGCTGCGCTGTAGGCACCTGATTCTAGCTAATCCATTCCTTAGGCCAGTCTTTGATCTCCCATTTGATATCAGCGTCCCTGAGGATAAAGAAAGTTGCAAGCTCCTGCTTCTTAGGTTCATGGTGCGGTTGCATGATGATGTTATGTAGCTCTACGTGGAAGTGAATGAACAGATACTTGGCTACTGTCGCAGGTCTCAATCGATATTAATTGCACACAACTTGACTAAGCCTTTCTCCTTGCAGAAAGAATGTAAGTCTGGTATCGGTCTTGTAATTATTGTCCTTGTGGTCCCAAAGATTTTCGTATGGCAAGCCGAGGAGCTCTACTAGGATATACATGGATTGATAATCCGGTGACAGAGCCCATACCGCAAATGAGATTAGAATTAAAAGCCATGAGAAGTGAAACTTCGCCATGGGTTGTTCCTATGCTTCGCGTGCATCATCCATCAGTTCGTTCAGGAGGAACTAGGACCACTTAATGTGCACTCCTTGTGCACACTTTTCAGCTAGCTCTACTGTTGTAGTGGTGCACTCAGTAGGCCTCATTTTGCACAAGACCTTACTGCAAAAGATTTTTGTTATAGCTTTTACAACACTGTCAATGATGGAGCTAAGGAGGAAGCCCTTTACACCACGGAGAAGCTGGTACTTGGTCTTCATGTCATTTTTTATGGCTTTTTCCCCTTGTTGTGCAAGTATGGGGTCGGGTTGAGTCCTTTCTGTGAAAGACCTATAATGGCCAAGATCAGTTCCACTATTACCTCATACGGTTTGTTCGGCCAGAGGTAGCCTCCATGGAAGCATACCAATAGCTACTTGACATACATTTCGACCGAGCCAGAGTGGCCGAAATGGGGCATAAGGAGCAGGTTTAAGATACCTGACTGCTCCAATCCATGCGCATAGTCCATTGCAGAGACACCATCTACATTCAGTAGTATACTGGCCTTTACGACCATGAATTGATCTCTAGACATGTCTTGTTTCCTAGTGTTGTAGTCCTCAAACTTCAATTCCTGGAGTTTGGAAGCGATGGAATCCTGTGGCTGCATGATACCCTCTGGAATAATGGGCTCTTCTAATAAATCTGGTATGTCCACCATTACTATTACAACACCTGGATTCCTTGGTGATACATACGGAGGGAGAAAGTTCTTTTCTTCATCTGTTCGCTCCACTTTTGAAGGTGATGGTGGTGGTAGAACCGGGTCATCTCTGCGGGCCTTTGGTATCTTTTCTACGGGACCAGAGGAAGTGGGGAGGTATGCACTCGATGGGGCCCTAGCTATAAAACTTTTGGCTCCGGTCGGCTATACTAGTGGCCAAGTTACAAGCATCGATGTAAGCTGGCCCCCTAGTGGTGGTGGGTGCAGTGACCTTTGCGGTGGTTTCTGCACTATCTTCAGCTTCGGAGGTACCTTAGGCTTAGTCTGAGTTCTCTTCATCCTCTTGGTTGGCCAAGTTGGTTCAGGGATGTATGGTACTTCCAAAATTGGCCAGGGTGAGGCTAATGAAACAATGGAATCCTCACTATCATTGGCTAACTCAATGACCACAGGCTTAGGCTCTACAGGATGGTGCAGGCGCACTCTGTGGGCTCGGTTCTCTAGTTTCCTGGCTCAGTAAAGAAATGCATCAATGACAGAGGTATGTACCTGTTATAGGTGAATATTCTTACTGGCTGTGACTAGATGCTATGATGAATCAACTGGCCGAGCACATGGGCTCGTCCACTGCTGGCTTTACTCTCACACTTGGGTGTTGTCATTTACTTGTCAGGGTAGTTAAGGGTAATACGATGGATGGGACCAAAAATCCCGCCTCCATTCTCGTCAGACTTCCTAAATTAATGCTTCTACTCTATCACTAGTACCGACTCTTTTTGGAATATTTATGCATTTAAGAGTCCATCGATATTTGCTAGCTGTCTGGATCTTGCCGCTAGTTGTCTCTTAGTGAGTTCATTGGCAGTTTTACCAAGAAGCCTTTTTTAGTGCAACTTACCTTTCCAACGCCCGGTTGTGGTGCATTTTTTTTTTCACGAGGTTGTGGCATAGTCATCGTGGTATGGTTTTAATCGGCTTCCATTGATCGTACCCGCAACCAGTGTTCCATCCATATTATGTAGTTTTACCACGCTTGCTTCAGTAATGTGTGCAACCATGTATGGACCTAGCCAGTGTGTTTTGAGCTTACCTGGGTGCTTAAGAAACTTGTTGTCATACATAAGAATGATTCCACCGAACTTGAACTCCTTTGTCCTGATGTGGCGGTCATGCCATGCTTTTTGCCACTATTTTTCTACGTTTTGATGGAAGGCCACAATGAAGCATTCTTCCTCCAATTGAATCAGCTGCACCAGTATTTCCTCTATGGCGTCGGTGTCTGTCATCTCTATGAATGCAGCAATTTGTAGGCTTGGCACAATGTACTCCATAGGCACGACTACTTCTTTCCAATAGACTAAATGGAAAGGAGTGTATTGATTCAGTCGTTTGCATGTTGTTCTATAGGCCCATAACACTGCTAAGACTTTCTGGTCCCAGTCATCTCTGCGCACATTACAGACCTTAGTCAAAGCATTCTCTAGTATCTTGTTGAAGGCCTCCATAGTTCCATTTGCTTGAGGATGGTATGGTGTTGTCTTCTTGTGCTGGATTTGGAATTCTACAGTCAGTTCAACAATTAGCTTATTTACAAAATGCATACCTTGGTCGCTGATAAGGATCTTCTAGAAACCAAACCTTGTGACGACATTTTCAAAAAGAAACTTCATCGTCGTTACGGCGGTGCAATATTTCACAGGTGTCGCTTCTTCCCATCTTGTCAAGTAATCTGTAGTGGTTATAATATAGCATGCACCAATCCACTTCCCTAGCAGACTGATAGGGCTGAAAAAATCCACTACCCATTTATCAAAGGCCTGCAGTGTAATTTGTGGCATAAGTGGCATTTCATCATGTCATGATGGTTTCCCTATTCTTTGACATTTATCACAACCACGATAGTATTTTCTAGTATCCATATGTACAGTTGGCCACTAGAGTCCAGCTTGCAACATATTGTGCACTGTCGCTTTTCTAGCGTGGGGTCCTCCTGAAACACCTGCATGTGCCTCGGCCATTAGCCATTGTCCTTTGTGAGCAAAGACACATATGCATAGTATTTCAACTGGTCCCAACTTATATAATTTTCCCATGATTAGTGTGTAGTCTGAGGCCTTGACAACTAGTTGTTTCTTCAGCCATGTTGAATATCCTTCAGGTGCATAGCCTGTAATCAATAAGTGTATAATAGCATCAAATTCTTTGTCGACAACATCAACAGCAAACAGTTGTGCATTCGATAGATTATCCTCTAGACAGGTGGGTTCCTCCCCACTTTCAATGTGTAACAAGTGATCAAGCCCAACTTTTAGTCGGCCTGGCTTCACAATGACTTCAAAGTCAAATTCTTGAAGTAGGAGGATCCACCGACAAATTCCTCCCACCTCCCCCCCTGACACTGAATTATTGACTAGGTTCTTCAATGCAAAATGATCAATGAACATTTTGAAGTGTCCACCCAATAGATAGTGTTTGAACTTTTGTAGTGCATAGACCATGGCAAGCCCTTATATTTCAGTTGTGGTGTAGTTTTTTTCTACCGTTGATAGTTTCCTGCTTGCAAATGCAATTGGGTGGTCAATTGCGCCCTCTCCTGGTTGGGTTAATACTATCCCTAGCGCAATTGATGATGCATCAACATGTACATGGAAATCATTTTTCCAATCCGGGAATATTAGTATTGGCACAGTATCCATTTTGTTCTTCAACTTATTTAGACTCTCCTGACAGTCTTCGTTGCACTCGAATTTGGCATCCTTCTTCAACAGTTTCTCCATTGTGGCGATTATCTCTACGTATCCTCTGATAAATTTTTGATAATATCTAGTATGTCCCTATGTGGATCTGAGTTGTGTGACTGATGTAGGTGGAGGTAAGTCCAAAATAATTTCCACCTTCACGGGATCAAACAAGATCCCATCGCGGCATACCACATGGCCTAGCAGTACACCAAATGGTGCACAAAATATACGTTTTCTCAAATTCAACGCAATTTGATACTGGAGACATCTTTCTAGCATCATGTGCAAATTCTCAATATGGTCTCTTACCAGACCAAATACCGTCCAGTCATCAAAATATACTTCAAGAAACTTATGAATGAAATCTTTGAAAGCGGAAACTACTATTCTAGAAAAAATAGCAAGGGCATTTTTAAGGCCACTTCATACCAACCTTCATACTAAAAGCCACTAAAATCCAACCTTCTGTCTATTGCATCCCTCCTATATACTATTTTACATGACCCCAATGGGCCGACTACATATCGGGAGTTTGTTAACTATCACCACCAGCTGCCCCTCAGGCTACAACTGTGGTGATCATGACTTGACACAAGGCACTATTGACCTAATTTACAAATATCCCCTAATATGTGCATAGTTGCAGGCTTACGCTGCGATAAACGTTCATGATCACCATAGCTGTAGCCTAAGGGGCGGCTGATGGTGACAATTAACAGACTGCCGGTACGCAGTCGGCCCGACGAGGTCATGTAAAATAGTATAAATAGGAGGTACGCAATAGTTAGAAGGTTGGATTTTAGTGGATTTTAGTTTCTTATTATTGATGGTGATTATGTTGAGGGCGTTTTTAAGGCCAAAGGGAATTACCGTGTATTGGTAGCATCCCCATTCTGTTACAAGGGTTGTTTTGTGGAGGTCCTCTTGTGCAATTCTGACTTGATGGTAGCCCGAGAATTCATCTATGAATGAGTACATTTCTTATCTGCGAACGCTTTCCAAGAATTCATCTATAAAAGGTGTTGGAGATGGATCATGTAAGAAGGCATCGTTTAGCTTCCTGAGGTCGACACAAATTTTGACCTCGCCTATCGCCTTTTTGTCTTGGATCACTATAGGGCTTATTCACTCAGATTCTTCAACAGGTTAAATGATTCCTGCTTCCAGCATACACTTGAGTTCCACTTTCACTTTTTCTTTATAGCGCAGATTTAGTCTATAGGGGCATTGTTTTATTGGTCTTGCATCAGGTTTGAGTGGAATTTTCATTTCACCCAAATCTCCTACTATTCCCTTAATTTCCTTGAAGTTCGTTGGAAATAGGTCTTGGAACTCATGTAATAGATTAGTGATTTTGGCTACTGTCTCTTCGTCCCAATAATCTCCAATGTTGATAAATTTCAAATTGTCCTCTAATCCAATGTTAACTTTCTTGATATTTAGCGGCTTGATGAATTGCTCACTGGAAATGCCGCTTCCTTCTACTTCGCGCGATCCTTCCGGCTCCGGAATATTGACATTAGTCAGATCATCCTCTGGGTCTCCAGAGAGGTTATAGCAGGTCATCCAGTGCTGAACTGTCTCACAACATGGGTTGGAATGAGTAATGCAAGGCTGAGAATATGAAACCTCTAGTGGGATCTCAATGAATATCTTCTCCTTAATAGTCTTCAGTACAATATCAATTTTTCGTTTCTCATCTGTGAACTAGAATGTGTATGTAAAAGTCTATGCAATCTTTTCCCATTCTTTTGTTTCTTGGCACAATTCCATCGATGTGTACCAGCCTCTGGGTGCCATCTCAAGGGTATGGATGAAGTGGTGGGCCCATTCCTGGCACAGGTAGTTTGAGAATGCTGCGGAACACTGCCCAAGTGTTCGGCAAGGTTCGATAATCTGATATACCTTTGTGCCATAGTTGCGACCTCATCTCCAAACCATACTTCTAGTAGCCATCTACACTACATCCATTCAGTTATTGATCTTTTGTGTGTACCCCACCATCGTGTAGGCATAGCTTTTAGGGAAAAATCCAGCACAGATAGTCATTGTGGCACTATTACTAATTCTTCAAACTCGATCAAGAATGTTGTCAAGTTAGGCAATCCTTCATATGTGGGCAGCGATCATGACTGAGTTCCCACTCACCGGACAGACTTAGTTATCTGGGCACATGTCCTCGTGGAAACCTCATGTAATCGGTTCTACCAATTCTCAAGTGCCTCCCCTGAGTCCGATGTACATGAGCTAGAGAGTTTCCAGCTCAGGTTACCATCCGCAGTAGGATTGATGTAGTCCTCTTTAAGGGTAGCGACATTATAGATGCTATTGAGGTGATCACCTTTCCCTTCATTGAACACTGGTTCAACGTATCTCTGTCCTTCTAGTGGGTCAAGGGGCGCAACCACTCTCATCTCATCATCCTCAAATGATAGGGTCCTTCTTTTGAAGTTTATGATAGTTTGATTTTCCATTGCCCAATCAATTCCCAGCAGCGTGGGATAGGGGTTAGTATCATCTACTATATTGATGACCTCGAAGTCTGCAAAAGTGTGCACTCCTTCAATATTCGCTTATACCTAACTCAGTCTACCAACAGGCAGGACCTTTGCCTTATTAGCAAGTCTTAGTTCAATTGGGGACCATTCTAGGGGTGTCTTGCCCATTATTTCCCATGTTTGGCACGTTAGAATGTTAACATCAAATCCCAAGTCAAGGATGATATAGTCCATGTCATACTCACCGATTTGTGCTGACATCCTGAGCTCATGTCCCATTTTGAACTTCATCTTGACACTGTTAACTTTCTTTACTAGTGGGTATTTCTCTAGAAGTGTTTCAATAAGTGCTCCCAATTCTGCAAGTGCATCCTTGTCCTGAATTAGCGCCAAACAACTTGATAGGAATGGTTTGAGCTTACTAACCTTATCTGCATTTTTGTTCTCAGCCTATTGTTTGAATATCTTTTGGAACCTTTTAGGCATATATTTTACTTGGCCTGAGGTGGATGGCTGTTTCGATCCTACAAAATCTGGGCGTATGTCCATGAATATCGTCTTCTGTTCTTGGACATTAAGCGGTGCCTTCTTCTGCGAGACAGGTCGCACTTACAGTTGCACTTGTGTCATAGGTTCTATCTATGTAGCTTGGTCTGCACTTGTCGCAGCACCTCCCCTTATTTCTACTGCTACATTTGGTTCTCATGGTTTGACAAATATCATGTATATGTTGACATTAGCATTCAGATTGGGAGCATTCGGCATAGGATTTGGTGAAGGTTTTGGTGCTCCAACCGTCCGGGCTTTCCATAGAGCGATGAGTTGTGAACATTGCTCCACCTTGTGCTCTTGTCTACAATATGAGAAAGTCTTTGCAGGTTCAGCGCAGTCCCTAGCATAATGGCCTGGTACTTCACAATTGTAGCATACCACTGGCCCTCTCCCTTGGCCAAATCCTCCTCCTCCTCAGCCCATGTAATTGCCACCCCCCCTTAGCTGAAGTTGAGGGGGTTGCAGTAGTTATTGCGGTTGTTGGTACTGCTGTTGGTACAAGTTATATGGGGCTGTATTTTGAAAATGTGGCACCATCTGAAACTGCTGTGCAGGTGGGAACTTAGGTGCAGCCTGGAACTGAGGTGCAGCCTAAAACTGAGGTGCATCCTGTTCAATATTTATTTGCTCCTTAGTTTTCATTAGATATGCATCTACCATTTTCTCTCTCAGAAGTTGGTAGGCCCTACAGTATTTTTCATCATGGCCTACAGATCTACAAAATGTACAATATAAATTAGCTGGGTTACATACCATCTTCTGTAGGAACATGCAATCTACTTCACAGTGTCTTGTTGCCTGGCATATGGTGAACCAGGGCAGTCCCTGGGTACTCAATGGATTCAACGTACCGGACAAGATGTAGTTCATGTAATATGGATAGTCATCTTTGGTATGTCCATTGGTCTTGTATCACATACACCAGAGGTCTTCCTCCACCTCCTTTCCCCTTTTTATGTCTTGGAGTTGAATTGTCAGATTAGCCAATTGCGACTAAATCTATATCATTCCTGTAGCTCCATATCCAATAGGTGAGGCCTCTAGCTTCATCGCCAACTCCAGTTCCTTCATCTGCGTCGAAATCTTTTGCTGCATTAGTGGTCTTCTAATGTGTGACAACAGCGTAACAATAAACCACTCTTTATGTTTCATGTCCGACATCTGGAAGCTAACTTTGGCCATCAGCATTTTGAACCATTGATCAAAGTCCCATATTGTCCCTACTAGAGCCTCCTTAATCTCCTTGATCTCGGTAATACATTGGGACTCATATTGGAGCTTTCTGAACTCCGAGATCATTGCTTGTCAAATCTCCTCAAGAGTCTTTTGCGGTGTTCCGGTTGGTGCGGCACAAAACTTCATGAACCAATCTAACGCCTGACCCCTCAAGGTCATGATCATCTGTGCCTTATTTATATCTGCGTTATGGACTAAACGTACCGTCCACACAGCTTCATAGAGGAACCAATGTTGATTTGGGTCCTTCGTTCCATTCCCACTAAATGTGGGTATTCGAATGTCTGTTCCCACCATTAGTGTGGAGTTGGGATTGTTCACTAGATTCCTTGGATTTACTGGATTTACTGGGATCATTGATGGGCTTCCTTTCACACCAGTCTCAACACTACAACTACTAGTGTTCCCAAGCTATTCAGGTGAGGGACTTCTAGGTCTCGCTTCAGGTGATTGGAGCAACTGAATCTGGTTTTCTGTTAGTCGAATCCGACTATCATGTTAATAATGAATATGAATAATAATAATATATTGGATGATTTAATAATTACAAGGGAAGCTCGCCTTTATAGTCTTTGAGTGTGTAAACTGAAGGGTTACACCCTTTCATAAGATAATTAACCAATCTAAATAATATTTTATTTTATAGTTGTTACATTGCCACTCCCTTTAAGGAATCTTTGTCCTCAAAGCTTAAGTATTTTCCTAGCGTCGTTCTTCATTCTGACTCGGTGTCGATATTAGAATTGGACGAGGTCTCTTATGCAGAGACTTGCACTTCCTTTCCATTGATGATTTTGCACTGTATTGTATCATTGTTCCTACATTTATGACCAGGGGTCCAATCATCACCGCATCGACGACATATGTTTTTTTTTCTATTATCAGCGTAACTATTAGATGATTTCCATCTATTTTCCATTTCATAGGCATATGATTGAGGTTTGTGGCATTGATGACCGGGTGACCACGTATCTGCACAGTACCTACATTGTGTCTCTTTTTCTTGCTAATAATGGTAATCGCCTCTTGTTTTAATTCCTTCCAATTTGTGTTCTGTATATTTTACTTTATGTCTTGCTACTTCTACGTTAGGTATGTCATGCAACTTTAACTCTTTTTGGAGGTATGGTTTAAGACCTCCTAAATAGGTTTCGAGTCTTTGCTTGTTAGATAACCCAAATACTCGTGTTGATAAGGATTCCCATTAATGAGTGAATTCCTCAACATTTCCGACTTGCTATAGTTCGGTAAGTTTACTGAAAAAATCATCTTCTTTGATTCCTTGAAACCTATTAAAAAAATTATTTTTGAACAAGTTCCAGGTGTAGGTAAAATTATCTCTCTTCCACCATAAGTACCAATTATAGGCATACCCTTCCATATGCATTGACACATTATTCACCTTCTCCTCTTTAGATTGAATGTTGTAAATGTCGAAGTACTCTTCTGCTTTGTTTAACCAAGCAACACATTGGTCTTCACTCCCATTGTATTTCGACAACTCTATTTTTGCCTTAGGTGGGTACACTTTGTAAGGACGACGTTGATTTCCTTTTTCCCTATGGTTTGATGGTGGCTCGGAACTACTGGACGATGAAAGTGACATATCTAAATTGCTTCATTGTTGGCGATGATTTTTAGCTTTTTTATTCTCTACTATTTTACTTATAGTGTCTACTTTGTTGTTCAACCATGCTTCCATATCTGGCAGTACTTGTGTTTCTATCTCTTGCTTAAGCGCCACATTGTTAATCTTTATTTCTTTTTGTAATTCTTCTTGATTCTTTGCGAGTGTTTCCTGGGTGGTAACATGAAATGAGGCATCTAGCATGTCTAGATTGTTGACTTGGCCCGGACTGGGTATGAGCTTTGTAACATCTCGATTAATGTATTATGGTTCTGTGTTAAGGTGTTTATGTTTTGCGTCATGGTACTCATTTTGTCATCCAATTCTTTTTAATAATATATTTCAATGCTATTTTGGCTAATAATATATTAATTAATTAATAATATTATTATTATATATTTTTTATAAACTATATAATAACTTGTATATAGTTTTTTTTAAGTTTTAAAACTAATTATTATAATATAATAATAATATAATCTTTTTTTAAGTTTTCATAAACTATATAAAAAAAATTATATATAATTATTTAATCTTTATTAAAATGTGTTTTTTTTTGTTTTGCACATTTTACAGTTTCAATGTGGGGAAGACTGTGCATGAAGGATGGGTGATGGAGAATGCCTGTGAAGGGAGTGAAGAAGCCGCAATAGAGTGAACAGGACTGTGATAAAGGTGCTGGGAAGAGGGCATAGAGGAGGATAATTGATAGGTGGCATGGAGAGTGGAGCAGCGGGAGTATGCAATGGATGGAGGAAGCAAAACTAAGTAGGAAGGCGGAGCTGAGTGCCTGCGTTGGTGGGTGAGGATTGGGAATGATGGCGTGGATGAGGAGGACGATGGATGAGCAGCGTGAAGGGATGTGTGAGTAGGGGAGTGCCAAGGAGAGGTCACACAAGTGACGAGGGCCACGCCGATGGAGTACTATGCATAAGAATATTCAGCGGAATGAAACTGTGATCAGGTGAGTTCACGGGTAGACGGAAGCGGCTGCATAGGAGTTGGTGTGTGCATGGAGGGTGAGGGATGAAGGTTGAGAAGCAATGGGAAGAGGATAGAATTGGGATCGAGAGTGCTCAGGAGGCTAAGAGAATTTGGTTGGGAATTGGGTGTGGAGGGTGGCTGCCTGTGATGGCCGACGAGGAAGGAGAACGATGTGAGGAGTGATAGGGGTGAAATGGAGTAGCGAAAAAATGATGTGAGATGATCCAAGCTCAAAGGTGAATGGAGCCGAATCCAAGCTCAGGCCGAAGGAGTGAATCCGCTCTGATACCAAATGGAGCAACCGAATCTGGTTGTCCGTTAGTTGAATCCGACTATCATGTTGATAATGAATATGAATAATAATAATATATTGGATGATTTAATAATTACAATGGAAGATTTCCTTTATAGGCTTTGATCATGTAAAGTGAAGGGTTAAACCCTTTCATAAGATAATTAACTAATCTAAATAATATTTTATTTTATAGTTGTTACAGTGATCTTCCTGGACTATCGTAGTCACGTCCTGTCCTTAGCATCTCTGTAGACTCTTCTGATTCTGCTCTCTCAAAAATTAGACTATACTCCTCCTCTTTGTCATGGGACCCTTTGTTTAGGTGTGACTCCCATCCATACTCACCTTCCCTATGCAGGTTATAAGCCCCTCTGCCTTCTGCTACCTTCCTCCTCTTTCCTTACCAGAACCTCCTTCCACTTCTTAAGAATCCAGTGTCCAACTCGTCTTATGAGTTTCCTTGGAACATTTCTCCTTACTACCTTCCATATTATTCCTAAGTTCTACACAGCATATCTCCTTCACATACCGTACAACTCAATCATTAAGACTGGTTACCTCATGGACCACTGGTCACTTCACTCAACAACCTCCCTTCCTTGTAAACTATTCTTCTTAGTCGCCAATCTTAACAACCATTCCTGCAGTAAAACAGGGAAATCAGCAAAGAAGCTCTCATGAATATCAGAGTATATATAGTCATCTATCCATTTCTTTATGCTCAATCGGGTCCCTTCTCTCTCTTCTTGCGCGAATGCCAATGTTTTAGAATCCAGGCAATCTTTTATCTCCTTCTTCGTCGGGTGCCCCAACATTTCCCTTGATTCAATCAATAAATCCCGTAAATAGAACCATTTATTGGCCACTTTTCCTAACTCACGTGACCCAGGATCTGCACAACCCATTAACCCAACAAATACCCAAGATACCAGCCCGATAGAGCAATCCCCGTCGACAACACCTACGAAGTAGGCATAGTATCACCTGAGATATCTCTTTGATGGGTAACCGCTGAAACCATGTTTCCGTGATTGTCGAGGGATTATAGTCCCTTGGCTCACAGCCAAGGAGCTCAACGAAGTAAATTGGATGCTGGACAGAGGAGTCAGTCTTGCACGACCGAGCACAAATACATGTCATCATGCACAACTTGTCCTTACTCTCCACCTCACAACTGGTGCAACTTGTGCGACGCAGGTGACTCATACCAATAGACCGACTATGACTTATGTCATGACTTAAGATAGAAGCATACAAGCCAACATATAGGCAGTTTCAATTACACTTCCCTATCATTCATCTACTGCTTCCATTATTACATCAGTCCATTATACGCTACTCAACATTATACAAAAATAATGTTGGTCATTCATTCAAATGCGAGAGATAACGTGGAAACCCATCTAGGAAAAACCACCAAGGTGCTCTTCATCTAGCATGAGAAAAGCATACAGCACCTTGTAGTCTACAGGATGCAGAATGATCTTGAGATATGTCTTTAAGACTCAGAATTATGGTTCTCATGCTCTCTAGTTTTCTCTTCTACCCTACATCTACTCCTAACAGTCTGTGCACACAGCAGCCAGACCCATGGCTCAACAACCTCCTATCACCACTGGGCTCTTCTTGAGCCTTCTCCCCTTCTAATATCTACAACATTAAAGCAAAAATGGCATCCTTCACCATGGATTACCACTGACTGACCAACAATCACTAAAAAATGACCTAAACATAATCACCATCAATAATAAGCAACTAAAAGCCAACCTTCTAACCATTACATCCCTCTTATTTATACTATTTCACATGACCCAACCAGGTTGACTACATACTGATAGTCTGTTAACTGTCACCATCAGCTACCCCTCAGGCTACAGCTGTGGTGATCATGACTTGACATGAGGCACTATCGGCCTGACTTACAAATATCCCCTCATATGTGCTTAGCTGCAGGCTTACGCCGCCATAAACAGTCATGATCTGGATTCTACACCTGCCACTTTCTGGTCGTTATCACTTGCACGCTTCTACGCTTGCCTTTCCTTCATCATGCATCTCTCTATTATGCTTGCACGGGTCCTTTGCTTCCTTCACACTCTTCCCTTGTTTCTGTCACGTGCGCGGCACATCTTCTTTTCTCACGTGCGAGCTTCTTCCTTTTGCTCCTTTCCTAGGCCAACACATTGCCTACAAATTCCATTTTGATGGTAGAATCCAAGAGATGTCATT
This sequence comes from Pseudotsuga menziesii, assembly GCA_001517045.1. Lineage (NCBI taxonomy): Eukaryota > Viridiplantae > Streptophyta > Pinopsida > Pinales > Pinaceae > Pseudotsuga > Pseudotsuga menziesii. Next base: position 263,817 of record LPNX011064986.1, read on the forward strand.
TTTGTCGATATTGCTAGATCTTGTCATGGTGGGGCAGGGGGAGATTCATGTTGGGAAATTAATGAACGCATACAAGTGCGTTATTGTTTTTTCTAGCATATTTCTTTTGCTTTGGAGGTAAGCAATGGTAAATTTCACCTCTATCTCCTAATTTTTCCAACGTTGGATGTAAGTTTAAACCCCTTGTAATTCAACCAAGGTATTGTTTTGTTTAGTCAAAATGGATTGATGCATTCACATTATTCTAACACCATTTTCATGGCATGCTATACTGCAGATCTCTTTGAATTCTACCTCCACTATACACTTAAATATTTAGGTTCCATGCTTTGATCAAATTAGATGAGATACAATTCCACACACTAGCTCGAGCATATGACATCACTAGAGGGAGAGGAACCAACTAGAAAAAGGCTAAGAGGACCTAGCCAACCAAACCATTGAGAGGTTAAGTCACATGATAAAGAGGTTTCCACATTGAGTCACAATGATGGGGTTTACCCATGGAAGGGGATTCTAGATAACCATATTGACTTCAACAAATGATGAGAAGATATGTGGGAGGGGAGATGTCTTGGTTGTCACTTGTGGAGAAGAGAATGAGAGCATCAAGATCAATGGGGAATATTTGAAGGCCACCTATTTAGCTTGTGTAAAGGAGAAGGTAAGGTGAAGGGCCCTTGAATGTCCCTCTCATCTCATTAAATGGACTAGACATGTGATGATGAGCAAAGCTAAATGAGGTCGCTTCTTCCCTTTCTAAAAGTCCAATGGGGAATGTATTATGGAAAAAAACTTGACACTTGAAGGTTCCCTCCCTATCCCATTTAGTTGATGTGGCATTGTTAAAATATAGCCCTTTGTTTGCCATAACATATGCTTTTGAATTGTTTACTTGTAGAACATGATGGAAAGGAACATGAAAAAATGATGAGCTAATATTTTTGTTCTAAGAATTAGTCTTGAAAAGGATGGAGAGGTGTTGTCCCTCTTTGATATCAAGTCGTTTATGACTTAGGAAGAATTTCTAGTAACTATTATAGCATCATAGTTATCATAGAGATGATTTTGATTCCTTGGAAGACTATTAATGCTTCATCCTCTTTGTTGGTAACTATGCCAATGCCCCAGGGGTGGCAGGTGCAGGGGGGATCCTTCTGGATCCCGAAGGACAAACTGAACAAACCTTGCCTTGGGGACTAGGCCATAGGACAAACAATGAGGCCGATTGGATGGCTCTCTTATAGGGAATGGAAATTCTAGCTAATACTAATCACTCTAGGATAGCGATATTTGGAGAATCAAGATATGTCATATATAAAATGATCAATGGATACACCTCAGGCTCCATAAAGTGTCGACGGCTGTATGATAAAATCATCCCTCTCCTATCGAAAAATTATGAATTCTATCACATTCTTTGTGCAAATAATTCCACAGCAGATGCTTTGGCCAATGTAGGGGCCTCCTTCCCTCAGGGTCACTATAGTCTCAACGGTATAGGCATAAACATTAAACCCATTCCCTAATGAACTTGTGTTATCACCCCCCCTTATTTATCCATCTCATTGCGTTTTATGAAGGCTCAAAGGTATTAATGTATTGCTCCCATGCTCCCCTCCTCGTCGACGTGTGGTCTCCACTCCTCACCGGCCTTACCTCGATCCTTCCCATCTTAATGTGCCATCTCCCTCAGCATTGTTACTCTCCCAGCTCCCATGCTCCAGGTCTCTTCATCCTGTTCAATATGGCTTCTTCCGGAATTTTCCCCTACCTCCATGCTCCCTTTGTTAACATTATGCTTCCTTCTTGCTCTGTTTATTCTATGGAGAAGACTTTGCTGGCTGTCATTTCTGGTGTCGATGAAGGCATTGTTCAGGGGATCCCATGGGAGTCTTTGCCTCTGATCAGGGTTTTCATCAAGGAAAGGTTGGCTCCTACTGCGCTCTTAACCTGCTATTGCTCTTCTCAAGCTGGTGGTCCTTTGTGGCGCTTAAACACAAGCGTTGTGTTTAGCATTCTCGTTGAAGGTCAGCCTTTCATTGTAGGTAACAGTTCAATTTTTGGGTGTAAGTGTTCAGAGTGGAAGGAAGGATCGGTCGGCACTCTCTCTTGTCATAGCAAGAAAGAAAGTGACTCTATTCAGTAGGAATTTATCACCCTCAACTCTATCCTCGGTGGTCTATTTTGTGGTGAGCAGACTCAAGAGCTCGCAGGTTCAAAAAGGGACCTCCTCAGTAGTTTCTCTAGACTAATTCTTGCCAACCCCAATTTCAGACAAGACAGAATGGACCATGTAAACAAAAATGCCGGTCTTGCTAACTTGAAGAAAAATATCAGGCGTCTGTACGAAATGGTGGCTATTGGAATCATGGACAGTAAAGAGACTGCTCAAGAAATCAAGAATCTAGTGGAGGTGGTTAGTTACACCTTCTATCAGATCAACAATCATAACTCCAGGATTGACGACACATAGATGAATCTTAAAGAAATAATGGGGAAGGTGGACCAAGTTCAGTAGGACATATAGCGTTTGGTGAACATGAACCAAGGCAGTCAAGTAAATGAAAATCCCCCAGGGGAAGTCCAACTCATGGAGGAGAAATAGGTAGTTTAGCCACTGAAGCACCTAGGCAACTTTTAATGAATTTGACAGTCCATGTCTTTTTGTTTGTTTCTTAATCAGCAGTTTATTAGGGTATATACTACCTTTGTTTCTAGCAGCTATGTAAGAACTTTGTTTGGCTTTTTATGGTCATCTCTTCGGCCCTGTTTTTCCTTTTCATTTACATAACAACATGAATTCTCAGAGAAAGCTTTTTTGTAATGTATGGCTGTGCACAGCCTATTTAATATTAAATCTTTCATAGTTTATGTTAAAAAAAACTATGCCAATTCCCCATGCAAACTAAGAATCTTTAGGTCCATCGGTCCTATCTTAACTCACTGACCTAGTATCCCACCTCACTCACAAAGGGACCACTTAGCTAAGGCCTTGGAAGGCTTGATGGTTGAATGTGTTTTTAAATACCCTTAATCTCCTTCTACCTTTTAATTGAGAAATAAATTCCTCTCATGTTGGTCAAGTGTACTTAAGTACCTAAAGTCATTAAGTCCACTTAATTATTAGGAATTAAATTGAACCAAGATTTTAATTAATTTTTTAGATACTCTACATATCCCTTAAGTTATTTGATTAATTACGATTTCCAAATATTTTAATAAACATCTCAACCCCCACTCATGCTCCTTTCCTCCTTGGTACTTCCTCCCTAGTCGACTATGGATTGTTATATGAAGATATACATACAAAAATTAACACTTCCCTTACCGCACACATCGTTTGAATGAACACCTCCCCTTCCGCACATAGTTTGTTTGATAAATTAGAGTTGAATTTTTATGATAAAAATATATTTTTAAAGCTAATTACTTTAAACTCAATACTTCTATTTATGTTGTAAAACAAATTATTTTTAGGGACATCTTTATAGACTTGTAAGTATGCATGTAAGGTAACATTAAAAGTTTTTCAATTAAAAGTTTTTTTTTTTTGTTGCATATAAAAAGGTAGTCTTCAATGTTACATATTTGGACTTTGTTGGGCTATTATCATTGAAATGTGGTTATGCAATCTTTGGTCAAATTACAATTTTTTGTTGTTTAAATTGAATTTTTGAATGCATAAATTGTTAAAACCCTTTATAATACCCTTACCCTATTGTGAAATCTTAACTATTTATATAGATTTTAGGCAAAAATCTTTAAAATAAACTATGATTAAAAAATATTCAAATTGTAGTATATTTAAACAACCACTATAAAAGTGAAAAAAGACCAAGTTAATTTTTATTTAATTAATTTCCTTTTCCCATTTACATATATAAAGTATTTTAATAATAATACTCAAGACCAGTGAAATTCTTGAGCTCAAAACGATTGCAAAAATATACTCATTAAAGACTCAACAAATTATCACTTACTTAATCAACCAAACTAGACTCAATTAATTGTATTTAATTAAATTATAACCTAAAAATATTAGGTTTATGAATTTCGCTCAAAATTTACACTGTACTCTAACTTTTTAGGTCCCTATTATGATACCCCTACGCAACGACCCTCACTTTTTTTTAAGTGAATATAAAAAAATAAAACAAATTTATAAAAACCCTTGTGATTGTGTATATCATTTAACCATAAAATAAAAAAATGTTTATTAACATGGGGAATGTGAATAGTTTAAGTAATTGGACATCAATGTTCTTTACCATAAATTGCACTTCAAATTCCCAAAGATATGTTTATTATTCACTTTAAAAATATTAGGCAATATACGTGGGATTTGAAAACCATTACAAAAGTCATTGGAAATTGGGATGGGAATCAATGGTCCTTCATTTCAAATTTGTATAAATTAATTAGCAAAGAGAAAGAACGGGCATAGAATATTTTTAAAGGTTGTTCACTCCTTGGAAGGTTATTCCTAGATTTTAAAATTACTTCAATGGATTAGGCAAAATTAGTTTATAACACAATATTATACCAAAGAAAAGGACTTCACATCATTATTGTTTTGCAATATAATATTTTTTAAAGGTTGTTCACTCCGGGGAAAGTTATTCTAGATTTCAAAATTATTCCAATGGATTACTCAAAATTACTATAGTAGTATAGTAGATAGAAAAGACTTCACATCATTATTGTTTTACTGTAAACAATAAAATATTTTTAAAGATTGTTCACTCCTTGAAAGGTTATTCTAGATTTTAAAATTACTCTAATGGACTACTCAAAATTACTATAGTAGTATCATAGATACAAAAGACTCTCATCATTATTTAATAGAATATTTTTAAAGGTTGTTCACTCTTTGGAAAGTTATTCTAGATTTCAAAATTACTTCAATAGATTGTTCTATATTAGATTTAAAATACTTCACATCATTATTGGAAACAATAGAATATTTTTAAAGGTGGTTCACTTTTTGGAATGTTCTTCCTATATTTTAAGATTATTTCAATACATTACTCAAAATTATTCAGTAGTATATTAGAAGTAAAGGACTTCCACGTCATTAATGCACAACTTTGAGGAGACAAAATATGGTAAAACTACTTTATTTTGAATTAATTAATATAATTAATTACCCTCATTACGTCACAATGTAGATCTAATGAGGAGTTTTATTTGTTAGGGAATTGATTGAGATCAAGATTTATTAGTAACTAGGGCTATCTAGGGTGGGAGTGGGTTTTACAAAAGGGAGCCTGAGCCTCTATTTCTTGGGAAGTTTGAATGGAAACTATGACACGATATGTAATAAAAGAAGGTATTTTACAATGATGAATAAGATGCATTTCAAGGTGAGGAAAGGCTTGAGGGACTTTTATGGTTAGATAGACTTGTACTTAATTGGTGGACAAGATCTAACTTGGGATTATAGATTTGATCTAGGGTAAGGTTTAGAACCTATATTGCTAGCATAAGATATCAACATTCCTTTGGTAATTAGCTTTGAAGCCTAAATTTACTAGGGATAACATTTGCAAATAAATTTTTATATTCTATGTGTAAAAATGAATCATAATTATTGATCATATGTTTATTCATTATCCTTATACTTGATATATATTGCATCGAAAAACAACCAGAATAAGGATTGATAATTCTAGTTTTGCAGAAGATTCCCGTGTAATGTTCCCATTCAAATAATTGCATAACAGGACAATTCCATCAATCCTACTAGTTCCCTAGGTTGGATGGATACATTTGGAATTTTAATAAGGGAGCTAATAAATGATGTTCAGACATTAGAATGGAATAAATATTTAATATTGGAGCTAATTAAATAAATACAAGAGAAAATTGAAGTGACAATGGAGCAAGGAGACACATGGAGATTAGGGGGCCCACACAAGCTAGAATTTATGTGCCACATGGCATCCTCCTCTTGCAATTTCGAATCCATGGGAAGCCTAATGTTCTTGGATGAGTTGGAAGGCTAATACACTTGGCCATATGCATCATAGGTCAAATTTGGAAGGAAATGTAACTTACATGGGAGATGAAGAGTCAAATGGGAGCTTCTTGGACACTTGGGCTAGATTCCCTAACATCTATGAAATCTATGACACCAATGATGAAGATTCTATGACATTTATGACATATTGCAGACCTGAAGGCTGACATCTGACCATTATGACATGTCAGGCCTAAATATAGAATCTAAGAAGGTGCTCATGTGAGTTGGGGAAGCTCAATGGGTCCCTACTCGAATTGGGGGAAGATGGAAGGCTAGAGAAGGGAGGACACCTGGCAAATCTTGAGCACACACTTTAATTCAAATTGGCTTGAGTTTGTAGATGGATTGATAACCTTAGAAGGCTAAGGATGTTTATAAAATACATGGATCAACCAAGGGAAGGGATTTTGATCATTTGAGAAATTTGCATTTGTGAAGAGATAGAGCTAGTGGATGACTAGTTTCTTGCCTTAGTCAATTTCTAGGGTGAAAGATTCCCATCCAATTTGGTGTTTAGATAGGACATTCAGGTATTTCATGGAGATTTAATGGATTTTGTATTTGTAGGTGTAATCTACAGGGAAGCTCATGGTTTCTTCTAGTGCAGCACATTCTCTCAACCATTTCCAGTCTTTATTGCATATTCTTGCTCATGGAGGGATTGTGCTTTAGGTAAGCTATTGTAGTCTTCGGGAGAGATTCTAATGGTCCATTTATGATTGTAATAAGATTAATATACTCTATTCTTCATCTTCATAAAGTCTTAGGTTGAAATACCAAATGGTTGTATGTAAAAGTGATTATTAATGAGCAAACAATGACCATTTCCCCACTATATTGATGTAGGCCATTGTAATGCTGATGTTTTCGAATGAAAGAATGTTTCTATGATATATTTATGATTAATGTACTACCATTGATGAGTATTACAAGTTTCATATCCAGCACTTAAGCATTTTAAGTCATCTTACTCAGTTTATTAGCATTTGGAGAAGATTTGATGTCATTTCCCCAAGGGCCGAACTAGTGATTTTGTAGTTGTTTGGGAGAGGGTTATAACAGAATTTATAAACTGACTAATGATGCACATGAGACCTTAATAATGTACCTTAAACATCCTCTACCTCTGTTCATAAATTTGAGTGGGTTTGGGATCATTTGGGAATCCATTTTCAGCATTTACCCTGGGGAATTGGAACCCCAATTTGCTAGTGAAAACTCCTACCTTGGACAGAATAATAAACAAGTTTGAAGAAGTATTTGGAGGGTCATAAATAATTCCTGAACATCATATTAAATTCTTAATATCATTCATATACCTTCCCAGAATATTTGGGAAAATTTGGGTCAATTTGGAGACCTAGACATCAAAACTAGTCAAAGGTTGAAATAGGAAAAAAAGTGAACAATTGGTCATTGTAATAAAATTTATTAAAAAGGGACATTGCATCCTGCCCTCCTTCAACTATCGAAAAGAAAATGAAATTTTAAGGTTAGATGGTTAATCCTTGTATCATTGTTTGTTACGTGGATTGTTTGGATTAAATAAAATCAGAGGATTTCAATGGTGACATTATTCCAAAACAAAGGATACTCAAGAAGCCATAGATAAATTATAATATTTCATGAGGTTCTTTGATGGAGCTTATCAAGGAATTCCAGGTACTTGCGGTGCATGAGGTATACTCTACTTCAACAAACTTCACTTCTTCATTTTCAATTATGGAGCAAGGCCAAGATCCAACAAGAGAGCTGAATGGATCCTATTGTGTTGTGCTATTGAAATAGATACTCTAAATTTTCAAGTTTTTTGAAATTCTAAACTCCAACTTTCAAGTTTTGGAGATTCTAAACTCCAACTTTTCATGTTTTTGGAGATTCTGAAATCCTTATGGATGACTGGTGAAACTGTAGATGCATCATTTTTAACATGGCGCTTTCTTCGTTGTTGGATTGAAGTATCCAGATCTGCATTCCACTCAATTTTTTTCTTCAATCATGTCTATAGAGAACTTAATTCCATAGTTGATAGGGCATCCAAAGAAGCCCTTAATTAGAGGAAGGAACCCTTCAAATTGAAGATCATAGGGGAAATTAAATTATTCCTGTAGTAGAATCATAGTTGTGGTAAGATTATCTACCATTTCGTTGCAGGTCACGCCTATATGCTTTGGCAATGAAGTAAGACATACAACCTTTGGCGGATCCCTGAGAAAACATAATTTTTTGAATGAATGCCCGATTCAATATTTGCATGAATATTCCTAAAGGTCAAAAATACTGGTTACAATGGTTTGATTCTCCTCAGAACATGAAGGCACGAAGAAACAGCTTGCTCTTTGGGAGCAGTTTTGGTAATATACTTTTTGTTTTAAATAAATAATGTATCTTTGATATGAGATCTATAGAATTCTAGGCACAATAATTGTCGAGGTTAAGGAAACTATGGAAATCTATTGAATTTTTTGGATCATAAATTATGGAGGAACAATTTGATCCTTATAAGTAGTTTCGATCTATGTACATCAAATGTAAGATTTTTTTTCAAAAAAAATAGGGCCTTAACAAAAATAATGGGTCACAAAAAGTAACTCCCATAAGCATAGCCAAAAAACTAGAATGGTAATATCATGGGTTCACCTATTTCAAAGCACTCATGAAATTTACCCTTGTACTATTTTAATGAAAGATCAAGTCAAATATAAATATATTTCAGCTCGAAAAAAACCCATAGCTTTATATTCAAAGATAGAATCACAGTTATAATATTCTTTATATAGAGAGGAGCAATTTCATCTCGAGTACATAGGTGTGTGTGTGTGTGTGTGCGAATATGAATGAAAGAGTTTCCTCATTGAAATAACTAAAACCTAAATCAACTAGGGCACATTTGATTACTTTGAAGAAAATTCAAGAGAACATGTTTTGAGTTCAACCTACATCCTTGGTTTAGGATTGGATCAAATTGTCACCAAGCATAATAATATGGTTCTTAGACATATAAGTTCAATAAATGAGTCCCTAGACAACCTTAAATTCCAAGATCACCCCTTATGAGTGGTCATCCTTATCCTTATCCTTCAGTGGTCATCCTTATCCTCGATAAGTGTTGAGAATGTCTTAAACCTTTTATGTCAAATTCTTGTCTTGTATTATACTTGTTCTATTTCTTAACATGGTATTAGAGCCCATTTAGTATTAATGGCCTAATGATTCCATGGTACTTATCCATGAGAGGTTCACTGTAAGTAGCGTTGAGTTGAATGTGAAACCATGAGTTCATTCCATGGAAATGATTCAATGCAATTAGTGTTGAATTGAATGTGACACCATGGTAGTATTTCATGAAAGGTATCAATGCAAATTCGAACAAAACATAGTTTAGACACATGTAAGGTCGATAAGCAAAGAGATTGTTTCTTCAAGGTGTTATGTTTTCATTTGGGACGACCTGTCCTTAACGAGTAATATTGAGTTCCATTCCCAGTCAAGGACAATTCTGCAAAGCCAATTGTAGAATTGAGAGGTTGAAGAGATTTAAAGGAGGAGAGTGCCAACATAGAGAATAAATCTATATTAAATTCCATATTTTTGAACTCAGAATTGAATTTTTGATTAGTTAGATCAATACTTTCTAAGTTAATATATTTTTTCTATTTCTTAACATGCCACCCTTTTAGTTGTTGTTGATTGACTCAACTTCTGTGTCCTCCATCTTGTGTTCTTGAAGAGGCAGTTTTAATCAAGCATGTTTGCTTTATTTTTTAACTTGTTTGATTCATATTGGGAATTAGAAATCCCATGATCCTCTTGCTAATTTTTTGTGTTTTCCAAATATGCTATAGTTTGTTGTTAGCTTCTTATGGACAGAAATAAGTACATCCCTATGCACTCACCAATTGAAATGAATCCAATGTCTAAGATAAATTTGCTTGGTAAAAACATATGTGATTTACGATTTGGCTCATAGATTTGTACTTTTGTTAGATATTATGATGGTTGTGGTCGATAAAGTTAGAGAAATATTGCCATAAAGCTATAATGAGATGAGAAGTCTCCATTGACCAACAACCCACATACACCCTCAGTTGGAAATGTAGATAGGCCATGATTCCAAGGAGAGTTAAGTTCAAGTGGCTAACCAAGGTGAAGAAAGCAATGAACCGATGAACTAGTGTTGGGCCTAGGGAAAGGAAATCAGAATTCACTTAGAATTATGCTTAAGTATTGAAAAGAGCTAAGGCAGAATAAGAGAAAGGAGCTACGGCAGAAGCAATGACTGAAGGAAGGAAGGAAGAGAAGATGGAGGAAAAGGAGAATGAGGTGCAACAGAGGCATAGAAAGAAGGAGTGAAGAGAAGAATCTATGACAAAAGAGGAAACCACGAGATTCATGACGGAAGAGGATACATGACCGATGAAGATGCTCATCAGAAGGGAAAAATGTGATAAGGAAAGGTGTGATGAAATAAAAATACCAAAAGGCATGCACTTGGTATAATGACTGGAAAATGATAGTAGGGCACAATGGTCAAAAAGTGACAGGCCATAAATATCATGGGTATGAGGTTGGCTAGAGCTGACAGAAGCCACACGTATGAAGGTAAATTTTCAATTCAGGATGGTAGTTCCTACTCTTAGGTGTCACTAGAATAGGAAAGAAAACCTATTGGATAAGTATAGGAAGTCAAATAATAAAGGGAAAGGTAAAGAGTCTATAAAGAGTCCATAAAAGGAGGATCCCAAGCTATATGTGGGTTAGCTCCTGGTTGTTGTTAGACTCTCATTAGCTACTCTGTTGTTAGTTCTCTGTAATTTTTTTTCTGTTAGTTTTTCTAAGTACATTGAGTCGAAGAATCTGTAGCTGAGTGTGCAGAAGTGTAGGAGAGGTTGAGTCAATCTAGGATGTGTGCAGATCGTTGGTAGATCCAAGTAGGGAGAAGGTAGAAGAGAAGATCTTAGAGCATGAGAGGAATAAAGAGTATGTGTAGATAAATAATAAGATCTAGAACAAAGTCTGCAACTTAGTGTGTAGACCAAAGATGCCATATATTTCTCATGCCAGATGAAGAGCACCTTTGTGTTTTTTCCCGGATGGGTTTCCATGTTAGATTCTGTGTATATGTGTGAATGTTGAATGTGTTTGAGTTACCTGTATAAATTTTGATTTGAGTAAATGCTTATATATTTTCTTATGAATGAATAGATGCATATCAGTCGCACTGTTATACGTTTAATACATTTATGTTGCACCGGGGCTATTGTTACATTAGTTGCAAAGAAAGAATTGTGTTGTGGCCTAACTAGTCATAGTAAGCATAAATACTCCACCCACGGGCTTTGGTCGAGCATTTTGGTAATTAACCAAGGGACTGGAATTTCCTTTCCCAACTACGGAAACCTAGTTTTGGCAGTTACCCATAGGAAGATAAATCAGGTGAGACTACATTTGCATCGTAGGTGTTTCCGAATGGGGTTTGATCTGTCGGGCCGATATCTTGGGATTTGTTGTGCTAAGTTGAAGGGAATGAACCTAGGTCAAAGGTAAGTCAAAAATTCAACAAATGGTTTTGTTGTTGGTACCGAATCATTTTGAAGGGGGATATGTTGTGGTAGCCAACAAAGCCTGAAATCCAAGATTGGGTGGATTCCAAAGCGTTAAAGTTTGCATGAGAAGAGAGTAAAGGATCTCAGTGGAAACCAATAGAGTGGTTGGGCCGATACCTTTACAATAAGATTCACGAGATTTTATTTTCTGAGTTCCCCATTGTGTTGCATGAGTGGTTATCTAAGTTGGAAAAACACCTCAAAGAAACTTCTAAGGAGGAGAACCAATAGAGTGGAATCCTTAGTTGATTCAATGGCTGAAAAGTGTGAGAAACCCTGTGTCGAGGGATGTAGATTTCAGGATAGACAGTATTTTGGAGGGATATATTACTGATTTTGTTGTTGACACAATAACCTCATATAGTGAAGCAAAGCAAAAAAAATTCCAAGGACCTCGTGGAATATGTTTGTCGTCTTTAAATATGTGGATAAAAATGCTTGTATGTGAAAAAGGTATCCTATGGATGTGATAGTTGGAAGTTGTGCACAGAAAGTTGGGTATGTTGCAGAAGAACTCTATGAAAAATGACGCAAACTAAGTTGATATGTTCCCTGGAGATAGTGGAACTGAACTAGAGGTTGGTTGCTTAAGGAGTGGAAGATGATTTTGGTCAGGAAAGCAAAGAAAGACTCTGATAGAAAGATAGAGTTGCAACATGACTACAGAAGAAGAAGACTACGAGCTTGTGTCGTACATAGATGAAGGGTCTTGCAACGAATAAGAAGAATATCAGTCAATATCCAAAGGAGAAGAAGAATCAACTGAAGCTCCATATCTACAATGTGGGTATGACACACCTACAACACCACACACATCACCAGAGGTAAGATATAGAGACTTATCTCCAAGTGGATTTGTAAATACAAGTAGTACTAACATTGTAAATAGCGGAAAAGGGAGTCTGTCTAGTCAAAATTTGGTTCCAAACATACTAGCAATTAATATGATGGTTGGGACTGACATTAAGTTGCCAATATTCAATGGAAATGGGGTGGAAAACCTAGAGAAACATTGGTGTATCTATGAAGCCGTATGGACTGTGCGATAGATACAACATGAGAACATAAAGAAAGCACATATGACCACGACTCTGCGAGGTCGTGTATTAGACTGATACATGAAATTTTCTATAGTGTCAGTAGGAGTTGCACAGAAAACACTTGACCAAATTCGAGTGGGAATGATATATGAGTTCAGAAATTCGAAGTCCGAGTCACAATGCATTACTGATATCAAATAAATCAAGCAGCTACCTACAGAGTTTGTATCTTTTCTGTCCCTACAATCCCAAAAATATTTGAATGAAAAATCAGAGAATATCCAAATCTAACACAAGTAAAACATGAATCATCAACTTGAGCACTACTAATATACAAAGAGTGAGAATCACCATCACTCATGTCGAGGAAGTCTCCAAGACTATAGGTGAACACGATCGACTTCAAAGTCTGGTCGAGACATTCATAGGTCAAGTCACACAATGGTGGGATACACAATAGTCGAGATTACAAACTTGGATGACAACATCAACATACTTTATTGCAAGTTTTGGAGGAAAGAAAATATTAACACGAGCAAACATTCCACTCTTCACACAATGATAAGACCCTAAGAAACATATTGATACATGTGAAAAAGAATGGAGAAGATTAGGTTACAAAGATGAATGAGTTTGGCCTCACTTCTTTCCATACAAACTAGATTATCTACCAAATAAGTGGTACAAAATGGAGGAAGTAAGAGGAGAAACGTTCACATGGAACAAAATCAAAGAAAATTTCCTTAATGACTTCAAATTCTCATCCCATGATGAATTATTGGCCAAAGTGAGTAAGTAGATAAAACACTTATTAAAATTGACATACAAAAAAATAACAACAGAGAATCAACCTAGACAATAGAATTCTACATGCAACAATATTCAATCAACTGAAACCCGAAACTTGACAAGACTTCAACTAGAAATAGAAACCACAAAAGGGAAAAGTTTCTAATGAAAATCAGACCACCCAGAAACTTCAAAACCAATTAGAACAATATTCAAAATTCAAACATCAGAGTAAGAAGACCTTGCAATATTGATAGTTGAAGACTTTCCAGCATCATTTTCACACTTTAAAGAAGGAAGTCAACAAATAAACAAAAGAAAAGAACCATAATGGATGGATACAAAAGTTAAGAAGGAAGAATTCGATATATCCAATTACAATAGACCTAAAATCACAAAGATATGTGACTACTGGAATGAAGAACAAATGACAGAAATCGTCAACTTATTAAAATAATTCCAGGATGTTTTTACTCGGGACTATAAATATCTAAAAGGACTTGTTCAAGAAAAGGGTGAAGTGAAAATCGACATCAAACTCGAGGCATAACCAATAAATAAAATACCATACAAACTCATGCACAAATACAAAGAAATAATCAAGAAAGAAATCCACAACATGCTTGTAGCTGGAATCATTTACCCTATTGATCAATCGAAATGGGAAATTCCAATGGTGGTCCAACCAAAGAAACATGACTCGATATGACTAAGAATCTGTATTGAATTTCAGGAACTTAATAAATTAACCCTTACAGACCCATTTCCAACCCCTTTTGCAGATGAAATTATTAATGAAGTTGTAGGACATGAATGTTATTCATTTACATACGGATTTTCGGGATATAATCAAGTACCCATTGCTAAAGAAGACCAAAACAAGACTACATTCTTATGCGAATTAAGATTTTTCGCATACAAAGTCATGTCATTTGGATTAAAAAATGCCCTAGCTGTATTCTCTAGAACTATCGTCAAAGAATTTCAGGAATATATCTACAAAACTATGCCTGTATATTTCTACGACTGGACAATTTACTCTATGCTGAAAAATCACTATAAATGGCTCAGACTTATGTTAGAAATATGTCAACAAATCCAATTATCATTGAATATCAAGAAGTGCAAATTTTCAACTCCAATAGGAATCCTATTGGGACATGTAGTATACAACAAAGACATTAAAGTTGACTATGCAAAAATTAAAATTATTCTCTACTTAAAACCACCAATGCATCCTAAACAAGTAAGAGATTTACTTGGACATACAGGATATTATAGAAAATTCATTAGGCACTATTCTAACATGACCCACCCATTAGAAGAACTATTAAAAGAAAATCAGGAATACTAGTTAACCAACGAATGCACTGCATCATTCGACATCTTGAAGAAAAAAATAGTTGAAGCACCCATACTACAATTTCCAAATTGGTCAATTAAATTCCATGTACATATTGATGTGTCTGGAATAGCAATTAGAGCAATCCTAAATAAACTTGATGATGATGGAATGGACCATCCAAATGCATACATCAAGAGAAAGTTAAACAAAGCTTAGTGGAACTACTTGACAATTGAAAGAGAGGAACTTGGAGTGGTATTCACACTCCATAAATATCAACACTATCTATTAGCCAATCCATTTGTATTTTACATAGACCACCAAGTGCTAAAATACTTTGTCAACAAACCCTTACATCATGGAAGAATCGGTCGATGGTTGTTACTATTCCAAGAATTCAAGTTTGAAATTGTAGTTCGGCCAAGCAAAACAAATGTCATACCTGACCACTTGTCAAGAATAGACATAGGTGAAGAACCAACCGAGATTGAAGACAACCTACCAGATTCTCATTTATTCCGAATTGAATCTGTATATTCCGACTTAGCATAAATTGCTCAATTCCTAGAGGAAGGACAAGCTCTAGAAGGAATGAGTGAAAAGAAAAATAAAATATTAGTGATGAAAAATGCTCCATACACCAAAGTAAATGGATTTATTTACAAAATTGGATTAAACAATGTCTTATGACAATATGTTCTCGACCACAAAAGACAAAGTATAATCAGTGAAGAACACTATGGTCTAGATGGAGGACATTTTCATGTCGACACGACAACAAGAAAAATCCAATAGTCAGGATTATGGTGGCCAACCATACACCGGGATTGTCTATAGTATGTGAATGAGTGTGACCAATGCCAACAACTAGGTCGACCTCTACCAAGCAAAAAAATGCCTTTAATATCTGTAAATCCAAGATTAACATTTGAAATTTGGGCGATTGATTTCATAGGGCCATTTCCAACACCGGTTAGACAAACAAGATCACGATATATCATCACAGCAGTCGAATATGTCACCAAGTGGGAAAAAGAAGAACATATATAATCTTGTTCAAGTGGAATAGTCGCTAAATTTATATACGAGAAAATCATCACAAGATTTGTTTTTCCATTAACCTTGATAAGTGATCAGGGGTCACATTTTGTCAACAAAACAATTCATGATTGAGCACTAGAAAAGCACAACGTATCACCCTCAATCTAATGGTGCAATTGAAGCTTTCAACAAAACATTAACCATAGGCCTAACAAAAATAAGGAATTCCAACAAATATGAATGGGATGACAAGATACCTGCTATCTTATGGGCATATAGAACAACATACAAATGCTCGATAGGACATACACCATTCTCACTTATCCATGGATACAAAGCAGTTGTACCCTTACACTTTCGTCAACAAACTTCTTTGATTTCCGACATACTACACATCGATGTTGAGAATTCCAGAAAAGAATGACTAATGCAACTATCCAAACTTGAATAACACCTACTGATCGCAATACATTACCAAAAAATTAAAAAACAACAACAAAAAGATGGGCAGGATAGAAATATAAAAAACAAAAATCTATCGATTGGATACCTTGCATTACTGTACAATAGTCGAGTAAAAGGAAAACCAAATAAACTACACACTGAGTGGATGGGTCCATACAATGTAGAATAAATCAACACTAACATATCATTCCGACTAAAAACATTACAAGGAAATGTATTTCAGAAATTGGTTAATGGGGCCCAACTAAAATAGTACAAAGCTTAAAAAAACAACGGTTGTGTAACTATAAACAATAAAAAAAAGTATAAAAATATGAACAAAACACAAGAAGATTTATAACGAAAAAAAAATCAGTATGACAAGACCCTAGATCAATACTTTCTACAAGGCTGAAGTAGGAAGCAGTAAAAAAAAAATTGGGAGATACAATCATCAACATGAGCAGAGTAGGCACAAAGAATTTTGATCATCTCGACGCAAACATTACTGACACTATTACGATCAAGAAATACACTAACACAAAGAAGAGAAAATGGTCCAATCAAGTCACATCAAGTTGAACACCGACACCTAGAGAAAAAAATCCATCATGTCTTGAAATAAATGTCGACAATATTTCTTTTGAATTTAAGTCCACCATGAATACCACAATTAATACCACCACCCACTACATATTCGCCCGCCCAAAACAATTCTTCTATAAATACTGCATTGGAAGAGACTTGGATGTTATTCTGGGAAGAGATTGAGCATCAAAGAACTGAAAAACTAGAACCCATCAAACAACCTACTGAACCAGAGAATTTGACCGACACAATGGTACCAAAGAAATCAGCCACAACTACTATGTCATCAACAAACAAAATCCGACAGTTAGAAAGAGCCAACACACCCTTAGAAAGTCAACTGAATAACATTCACGATGCCAAAGTGCTCAAACAACAATGTAAGAAGGTTTGGCATGAAATCAAAGAATGGGGAATGGAATCAAATTGTCGATGGAGGGAGAAAGCACACATATTAAGATCCAACACAATCCTTAACTATATGAATGCACCTTTAATCGATAGCTTTGTAGGGACAAAAGAATTTATTGTGCAATTCATCGTCATTCGATTCCATAATTTGAATTTCTACTTCGACACACTCATTGAAATCAATGGCGACCTAATTTATCAAATCACGGGATTATCAAACAAAGGAGCACCTGTACCCATCAAACTAAACCCGACCCTGGTCAAACAATTAACTGGTACACCATCAGGAAAATTTCAAGAGGGATGATAGTTAACCAAACCCTTTATGCCACACAAACGATAACCACAAAAATTGTCTCAATGGCTCTCACAAGTATAGAAATAGGTTTCGACCTCAATCTCGACAGGCTCACTGCAATCGTGAACGTTGTGACAATAGGAAAAATATATCGTTGGGATGACCAACTAGATGATATCATCAAGCATATTTGTGTAAAATTCCAGGAGGAGGGTTCCTAAATATGATTTCCATCATTTATAATATGTATAGCTATGTACCATCTTCTACCACTTAGAGATAAGGAATTCACTACACAAAAAGGACCAATATTGTGGAATTTCAAATCATTCTCTCCGAATGGATGCAGAATGGGGGGAGCAACAACAAAAAATATGGTTAGAAATGTGGTTTCAGGCCTTAAAAATCAAAACAACTACATGGAAAGTACCCAAGAATATCTGACAAATTATACCACCAACGACACATATCCAACTTGCGTTGGACAAAACATCGGTATGGTACTTACAAGGTGTTGGGGGGAAAAAAAAATAACTCAAATCATACCCTTCAGTCAAGGATATTTTTAATGAGCTTAGTCGACAGTCCAACACTAGATTGGATATACACCCCTAGAAAAAAGAGTCGATAAACAAATGGTCGAACCTTTAACTGATGCAGAAAAAGAAGAAGACTATGAAATTCGTGTTCATCTAAACACATTCACTCTCAATCGTGACCAGACTGGTGAGATCAAGCCACTTGGGATTTCATTAACATCCACACAACAACCACAAGATCAAGTAGAAGATACCGATGAAAGCACTCAATCAGATACACCATTGCTAGAATATGTCCTCACTAAGAAAAATATATGTCAAGTGGCCGATGAACTGTTTAAAGCTCGACATAACAAGAAAATTACAATACAAGGAAAGGGGAAACAAAATATGATTCTTTAGGAGCCAACTAAAAATGACAATGCATAACTATTTGATAGTGTAACTCAAATTTTGGAGAATGTCGCAAGAAATAAATCCCAGTCGACGAACAAAAAGGAAAATTTATCATAGAGGAGGAGCAGTGACTGGATCAACCAGACACAAGCTCAAAGAAAGTTAGGTTTTCTACGGCACCATCTGTCGATCTCACCCATAGTCCAACACCTCCATCCCCAACCCCAGTTGTCAAATAAGAATTTATATCGACTTTGACAACTTCCACATCTCTATCCCAAACCCATCCATATCTATAGAAGTTACCAGTGCCACTAAGCACTCGCATTCAAAAATTTGATGACCTCCAAGAATTTATTAGCTAACTACCATCTATCCTCCTAGAATGGAAAAAGCTAATAGTAAAAATACCTGTCTTATTCGAGGAAGCACCAAAGTCCGCCGCAACCATTCCATAAATTTTTGACCCTCCACAATCATCCATCTCTGAAGAACAAGTTGTTGGATACACTGGAACTATGCTATAGATAAATCCTGACCCAACAAACAATATTGTGGCAGACAATATTTCCTCTTTCATCCCTCAACCCGTCGACCAATCGACAACACCACAACATCCTTCATCTCCGAAATCCTGCACCACTGACCCATTGTCGAACCTACTGATACCGTATTACCACCAACTTTCGAGTATACTTTTGAACTGACTTTGACAAGCAATATTGAGCAACCTTTACCACACGAGACAATAAGCTTACTAGTTGATTCTAACTTACATCCTTCACCTATTTCACCACTACCACTATCATCACCTATGCCCACACATATTCCCACAAATTCTCTTGACATTACCAATATCAGCCTCCCTAGCCCTACTGTTACAACCCAAGCTACTAAGAAAAACCAAAAAGCAGTAGTAGAAAATCTACCAAAACAATAGACAAAAACTAACAAACAAAAAATAACAGGAAAGATGAAAAAGGAAACAAATAAAAGAAAAGAAAAAACAGGAGAAAGAACACCAGCGACAACAACAACATCTACAACAGTTACAACAACAACCACCCCTATTGTTAGTTTTTCAACAATTAAGCTAGCATTATGATCTTAGGATCTTTTCACTGAGAGAATAACAAGTACAACAATAAAACATGATCACATCACAAGAGACAAGAGACACAAAGAGTTTTCCTCGGGGAAACCATAAAGGAGAAAACCCCACAACTTCCTCTAAGATAGATTCAACACCAAAACAGTAAGAGATCTCCCAAAACAGCAGTAGCCTTCTGTCTTCTGTCAAGCCAAAGTATTTCCTTCTCCAAAGGTGCACGACACTTGAGAGAGCAAGTGATGTATGTCACAAGTGATAAATAGAGAGACTCACACTCTCTATTTATATTCATCCGTTCACTTGAATTTCCATTTCACACGTAGGCTCAACCTAATAATTACTTACCCGAGCCTACACCTTAATTAGTGTATAATAAATCGAGTGCCCCAAAACTATGGGGACTTACCTAATGACTTGACATGACTTGTTTACATTATTAATCTTCCCGATCGGAACATCGGGGCATGACCACATGACTAAATACATAATAGAAACATCCTGGAATAAACATCAGGGTATAATACATAGAAGAATACATTCCGAAGTTATATATACATCAACACTCCCTCTTAACTAGAAAGGTATTCTTTTGACACAATTTTCAGCACTGGTCTTCTTCTTTGTATCAGTTGGATCATCTCGTCTTCAAGTAATCTTCATCTTCAAGTCATCATCATCAGATCTGGATCATCTCTCGATCTGGATCATCATAGAACATCATAGCTGGATCTGGATCATCTCTCGATCTGGATCATCACTGCTGGATCATCATTACTGGATCTCGATCATCACTCGATCTAGATCATCCCTGGTGTTATCTTAAGATTCTTCTTGTCATAGGAAGTTCTACAGAGCTAGCCCTTTTTCATGCTGGTTGTAGGCCTACTCCTCATGTAGGTCTTTGCCCAGCACTTACATCTGACCTACTTGTCAGAAAGGCACACCTAGCACTCACATCTAACCTACTCATCAGAAAGGCCCAGCACTTACGTCTGATCAACACATGATGCAAAGACTGGCTCAATCATCTCTATCTGATCAACACATGATGCCAAGATAGATACTGCACTTACATCTGATCAACACATGATGCGAAGAATGGCACTGCACTTACGTCTGATCAACACATGATGCGAATACTGGCATAGCACTTACGTATGATCAACACATGATGCAAAGACTAGCTCAATCAACTCTATCTGATCAACACATGATGCGAAGACTGGCTCAGCACTTACATCCATCCAGACAAGAACACATCCTATCACAGTGATGGAAGGGCGTGCACTCACATCTGATCTTGTAGTAAACTACAATCACATCAGAATGGCCCCCAGTCCTCCTCGACTGAGCTACCTGGTAACTGAACAGGCGCCTCCATTCTCCTCGAGAATGGTAGTTGCCCTTACATCCGACCTGCTCATCGAAATGGCCAACACTCACATCTGACATGGAAGGAACTAAATCCTTTAGCCATGAACAGAATGGTTCAGCCCTTACATCTGATCAAGTGGGAACACATCCCTCTATCACATCAGAATGGCTACTCAGCTTTTACATTGAGTCTTCCTGGTAACTGACCAGGTGCCTCCATTCCTAGAATGGCAATTTCCCTTACATCTTTCCTACTCGACAGAATGGCCAGCACTCATATCTGACATGGAAGGGAGAAACCCTCTCACCATGACAAAATGGCTTAGCCCTTACATCTGACCATGGAAGGAACCAATCCTCTCACCATGTCAGAATGGCTATGGGTCTCATCACTTTCTCTGGGAGGAAGCCTCAATCTGGAGAACACCAAGTCTCTCTCTAAAGTACTCAAACTTTAGCCTAGCCAATGGCTTCATCAATACATCAGCTATCTATTCCTCTGTCGCAACATACAGGAGCTTCACTGCTCCTCTCTGCACCATATCCCTAATATAGTGATATTTGATCTCAATATGCTTCGACCTGTCATGGAACACAGGATTCTCTGACAACTTCACGCAACTCTAGTTGTCACAATGTATACAAGTAGCATCCAACTGGAGATCAAATATATCAGACAGTAGCTTCCGCAGCCATACTGCCTCGCAACTAGCTGAACAAGCTGCGACATACTCTGCTTCAGCTATACTCAGTGCCACACAGGATTGCTTCTTGCTAAACCAAGAGATCACACCTAATCCCATACTAAAGCAACATCCCGAAGTACTCTTCCTGTCGATGGCACTACCTGCCCAATCTGAATCAACATAACCCTCTAGGTTAATCTTCTAATTCGCATCATACTTGAGCCCGTAATCAATTGTACCCTTCAGGTACCTCAGAATATGCTTTGCAGCAGTCAAGTGAACACTTCTTAGATCCGTCAGGTACTGGCTCAAGGTGTTCACAGCAAAGCAAATATCTGGTCTTGTGTTTGTCAGGCACATCAATGACCCAATCATCTGATGATACATCGTAGCATCAACCGTCTCTGATGAAGCATCACTCAATAGCTTCAGGTTCGATGCCATAGGTGTGGTCATGGAGGCCATCATCCTGAACCTCTTCAGGATCTCTACTGCATACTTCCCTTGTCCAAGGAATATTCCATCCATACTCTGCCACACCTCCATACCTAGAACAATAGTGCATCGACACATAATAGGAGCATCACTGGTCTTCCACCTTCAACCTTGGATCAAAGGTTGGAATCCACTTTACTCTCAGTAAAGCCTAGAATCGTCAATAATCTGTCCATCCCGTCGTACCATGTCAAACCTCAGGATCTTCTGCAATCACTCCCTCTGAAGCAGAGAATCATACTCTCTCTGTCTTCCGTACTCTATGTACTGAAACATTCTGTACTGGAGTGACAAGTAGTAACCATCTAGGATCACTAGATACTAAGATCCTCTATCTTGAACTTCTTCAAAAGTTCATCTTCCACCCATCTGTGAGCTTGTCATCCTCTATCAACCTTGTAGCAAAGGTTAAGATATTCATCAAGCTCATCATGTATGTGTTATCCCATGGGTGTCTTCTGAACTCGTATAAAGCCTTCTTTCATTTGCACACATGATTATGCATGTCATGTGACTTCACTTCTATTAGCTGTAAATGTTTCTTTGTAGACTATGCCTTCTCTTCATGA
>LPNX011064993.1:5277-22386 GCA_001517045.1 Pseudotsuga menziesii
TTATTGAAAAACTCATGTCCAATGGAACAAACAATATTCATGTGCATGACAAATATATCCTGCCTCCACATGAATGCCCACAGATGATATCTGAGCTCTCTTCTCACCCAAAGAGAATTCCAGTGGTAGACCGCAAAGATCTGGATGGCCTTAACAGAACTAGGGTAGTCCAAGAAATCCGCTGTGCATGTGAGGAGGACGGGTTTTTCTAGGTACATGTTCAACCTTCAACCTGACATGTTATATCCAATACTTTTGTTTTCTGGTTTATTGTTTTAAAGTTTTTAAAGTCTACAAATGAAAAAAAAAATAGCATCGGGATTTTTTATCCCTCAACAACTAGGTTTTCGATCACTTGGTTAGTTATGATAGCAACTAACTAACAAATTGTTGTAACTTGTTATAGCCCGAACCTCACAAGAAGTGGGCACTATTAAATTAGCATACTGGCAAATAATTATGATAGCTACTGAGTAACCAAGTGTTCTCATAGCCTCATCAGGGTTTGTTCCTCACAAGAAGTGATTTCTGTTAAATTAGCATACTAGCTAATAGTTATGATAGCTACAGAGTGTTGATCCGTGGTTGATCCTCATAAGTGTCCAAATCTGTAAGGAGCTATTGAACCACCCAAATTCTGTTAAGTACGATTTGGTGTAAACGGTCTCATTCCTCTTGCTTAATAAGTAGTGAATGCTTCTTCATGCAGGAAATATGTTTAAAAATAGATTATGAATGACTGATTCAAGTTAAAGTTTAATATTTAAATGAATCATGTAGTGATTCTATAGATAGTGAACCATGGTGTGCCAAAGACTGTCATGAAAAACATGATGGGTATTGCCAAAGAATTTTTCGAAATGCTTATGGAAGATAGAGCATGTCTCTACTCAGAGGACCCAAAGCAACTAGTTCGGGTTTCTACAAGATTCAATATTCGCAAAGATAAAGTCCTTATGCGCCAAACCAAAATCATTTTAGATCTCAGGGTTCATTTCTTTTCATTCTTAATTCTTTGATGTAATGTATCTGCTTCTTTGGTGAGTTGTTTTAATAGAAAACTTTTTCAATGATATATATATATGCTTCATTTTGGTTAAATGAAATAAAATTGAGGTAATTTTATCAGAATTGAATTATTGATTTGAGATGAGTCCTATATTTCACAATAACAATACATATGGAAATGCAACTTCTTCTATAAATGCAAAGAATTTGTGTTTACTAAAATGCAACTTGTTCCAAAATGGAAAAAAAAAAATCTTGGATCATAACGATGATAAAAAGCTTAAAATTAAAGCTTTAGCTGCAATGATAATATATTCTAAATATATCTATTTAATTTATAATCTTAAAATTAAAAATAATATATCTTATTTATATAATATTTATTCATTCATTTATAACACTAAATTATTATGTTATTATTCCTGCCTTGGGTAGGATTATTATGTAAGTTGACCTATATTAGTTTTTATTTGACCAACTCAAATTTAAAATTTAAAGTGTTTATAAAGTTTAACATTATAGATTAATATATGTTTTTAAATATATTAAAAATAATTTATATATAATTTTATTGGCCTACAAATTTTAATAATAGTAAAAATCTTATTTAGTCGTGATTGTATATCTTAACTCTCCTGACATAGGTATATTGATAAATAAATGCAACTATACGTCATATCTAAAGTGACGGCACTTATTAATACCCTAACCATGGTTTGTAATCACTGTTTTTCGGCCTTCTAATCCTCTTTTAGTCACCATTTTTCGGCTTTCTCATCCTCTTTTAGTCCCTTCTGACATGCTTATGGCGGCCAACAATCTCAACCTGGACGATTAGCTTATGGCCATAAAACTCGCATGCAATAGTTGTCTCTCTCCAATCCTCGAGAATGGCACGGATTAAAATATTTGTCAGCTAGCATGTTTTAGAGGGAGTAAGCCATATAGTGATAACTTACTCTGTTACCTTTCCGTGAGACCAAAACAGATCAGATTATGCTTCTTCTTTGGTGCTCGTCCAACTGTTGATCATGTAGGAATGGAGACCCACATCTAGCATCTTTTGGACTTGGATTCTTTAATCTATATGCCCAATAGACTCAAGATTTTTTAATCAATGTGCTAACTAAATTCAAGGTGCTAGGTTTTGTGGGCATTACTAATTCTGTAAATTATGAAGTAATAACATTTTATTTATTTATTCCACTTCATGGTTAATTTCCATCTAAATGCAGAAGGAAATAAGCTGAGAATTGTTTATGATAAGTTTTCAATTCCATTTTTTTGTTGCGTTTCTTCTTTAGTCTCTGGCAACTTACCTGGTGATGAAAGTTGCAGTCAGCAAGTAATAAAATTTCCAAAAACTTCATGCACCAAAGATGGTTATTTTATAATTTTTCTTACATATTCGAAATTGTTGAGTCATCTCATCATTTCCTAGCCACTCCATGTAGCTCCAAGTACAAGTTTCGGTCTCTCATAAATCTACTTTGTCAAAGGTTCAATATTCCATGTTGCTCACAAATTCATGAGTAAGAGACGGATTATTCTCTGCAAAATTTGTATTCTCTTTTTTTGTTATTTGGTTGTTGATAAACTTTAATTAATCAAGGTGGATTCGTCGGAGTAACCTTCGTTAAGAAAACACTTACTCATTATTGACTTAAAGCCTGAGGCTCAATGAAGTCCCAAAATATATCGAGTGTGAAAATTTTATTAGTTGCTAGAGCTGCAACCTTAATAATCATGAGGTAAGTTGGCAGGGACTAAAAACAACACAACCAAAAAATGGAATTGAATACTTCCTATTCATAACTCTGAGCTTATTTCCTTCTGCATTCAAATTAAAATTAACCATGAAGTGGGAAAAGTCCTAGAGTAAATAAATAATTTTATTATCTCACAATTTACAGAATTAGTAATACCCATAAAACCTAGCATCTTGAATTTAGATGGATTAAAAAATTGATGTCCAAACTCTTTAAATGATTTAGGATAGATGTTACAGCTAATTTTACCACACATGGTAGATCACATATTTATGGCCTTCCCTGTCCTTCTACAGACTCTTTAGACCCCATGGACCATTTTTATACCTTTGATGTTTCCAAGATCATCACTAAAAACAGGCATTATTTTCTATACGCAACTTTTAAACCCTTTCTCGCGTATATACATCGATATGACCCTTAAACCCCCGTACATCTGGATGTGTGTAAAAGGCCAAATAGTTTTGGAGTTTTCCTTGATGTGGAGCTGAGTCACTTATCTCTTAGCCTTCTATATGCCTTGAGATCGCTCATATTCGACCTTCCATTACCCCATTGAAGCACTATATAAGGAACCATTTGGATACATTGAAAGGGGAGGAATTGAAGAGCAAGAAAACTATAGTCCATTTTTGCCAAAGCTTATACATGAGTCTGCATCCCTTTGTCCCTTGGATCACTTTGGGTTATTCCCAAGCTTTCATTTATTTTTGAGCTTGCTATCGAGAGATGGAGGATTAAAGTGTTGGAGGCCCAAATGGAGGACTCGGTTTCTCCGGTTTGCAGACGTGCCGACAGAGGTTGTCATTCTTGTAATCTTTGATTTATATTAATAGAAATATATTTTCCTATCCAATAATGTGTATTTAAATGAATATTGAATCCATGGATTTTTTTAAATGCTTATATGTTATTGATTATATATGCTAGAGTAGGTCTAACACCATTATATAGCATGTGTGTCTTATTTGCTAATTGTTGAGAGAGCAAATTGCTAACATAAGCGAGATGGAAAAGCTTAATGGGGATCTACATAAACCATCCAGAATAAGGTATGTTTCGAGATCCTTTAGTGTTAAATGTTTTATTTCTCTTGCATATGGGAATGGATTGATTTCTGCGGTTTCTCTGTCTATTGTGGTACCCCAAGCCATACGAAGTTTTCTCCGTAACACAATTGGTGACCATTACGAAGAAAACTTCCAATGGCTTGGGGTACCACAACAGATAGAGTAACCACAGAAATAAATCCCTTCCCATATGCAAGAGAAATAAAACATCTCACACTAAAGGATCTTGAAACATACCTTATTCCAGATTGTTGATGTAGATCCCCATTGAGCTTTTTCAATCTCGCTTGTGTTAGCAATTTGATTTCTCAACAATCAACAAACAAGACAAGAATGCTATATAATGGTGTTAGACATACTCTAACATATATAATCAATAACATATAAGCATTTAAAAACATCCATGGATTCAATATTCATTTAAATACATTTTATTGGACATGAAAAGATATTTCTATTAATATAAATCAGAGATTACGAGAATGACAACCTCTATCGGCACGTCTGCAAACTGGAGAAACTGAGTCCTCCACCTGGGCCTCCACCACTTCAATCATCCATCTCTTGATAGTAAGCCCATAAGCAAAGGCAATCTTGGGAAGAAAACAAAGTGCTCCAAGGGACAAAGGGATGCATACTCAAGTATAAGCTTCGGCAACAATGGACTATAGTTTTCTTGCTCTTCAATTCCTCCCCTTTCAATGTATCCAAAGGGTTCCTTATATAGTGCTTCAATGGGGTAATGGAAGGTCTAATCTGAGCGATCTCAAGGCATATAGAAGGCCAAGAGACAAGTGACTCGGCTCCACATCAAGGAAAACTCCAAAACTATTTGGCCTTTTGCACACATCCCGATGTACGTGGGTTTAAGGGTCATATCCGTGTATATACGCGAGAATGGGTTTAAAAGTTGCGTATAGAAAATAATGCATATTTTTAGGGATGATCTTGGAAACATTAAAGGTACAAAAATGGTACATGGGGTCCAAAGAGTCTGCAGAGGGACAAGGAAGGCCATAAATATGTGATCTACCATGTGTGGTAAAAGCAGCTGTAACAGATGCCCCCTAATGTGTGAGGTCAGAGGGGTGATACGATGGCCGAAATACATTATAAGTCCATCCCAAAAGTGTAGTGATGAAGAACCATGAAGAAGAACTAGCCATCCAAAAATATAGTACAATAATCAAACTCTACACATGACTGCAAGTACATACAACAGTCTCGGATACATAAGAGTACAATGGCCATGAATAGGCATGATACAAAATATGACATGTGTGGTCATCGCCACATACATTATAGATAGATCAAAATCTCCATGATGAAGATATAAAAAGGATCATGATCTCCATGAAAGCTGAAGATATACAATGGATCAAGATCTCCATAATGGTTGAAGATATCTGACATACAATGGAATCAAGTCACGAGAGTTGAAATCTCATGAACACTGGCACGATCGAGGAGGTAGAATATATGAACTGCCACCAATCTATAAGCTCTTCTACACAATCCACTATGAGTACATGTCCTACTATGCGAATAGAGGTGTCGAGGTCGAACATAGTAGCCCATCATCTGATTACCGGTCATTAATATATACCGTTAACATACGCAAGATCACCCACCGATAATGAAAATGGGAATCAAGGTACTAGAGTGCAATCTAACAAGTGTGAATAAATGTGTTGAGGTCAAACACTAGAAAGAATCCATCGATCAGGGGACATTGATGTATTCCCAAAAACTGTCGATGGCAAGAAAACCTGCCACTGATGACTACAAGTCTCAAGGCACTCAAAATGACTCTAGATTCCTATCCCAGAATAAATGATCTGAATTCGATGGGATGAAATCTACTAGAAGGAGGAAATTAAGGCATCCCCCATCATCCAACATGAGGTACTCAGCAAAGCTATATAATGTGGAAGGACTCGATCATAATGTGCACAAACCAGTATCAGTATTAGGAATGGTCGACATGCAAAGTTAAGAGAACTGAGGAATGGCTGACTCAGGTTTCAACTTCCTTCAAACAAGAGCATAAAGGAGAATGGTGACTAAATGTAGGCAGCATAGACTCAATATACAAAACTGGGACATCTTTACAACGCAGGAGGCATCGACAAAGGCTCCATAGGGACTGGAAGCTTAACTAGTTGGTGGAGATAAAATCAAAGGAACGAGTACAACTACTAAATTCAAACTATTAACCCAACCAATGGAGTTGATATACAGTGCTCTGTTCGAAGGTGACACAACTCGACTGCTGCCAAAGATAACATATTTTCCTATTCGGCTTTTTGGTTTTTTGATTTTTTTTTGGACTTTTTCGAATATTTTGAAAAGATTGAAAAAGAATAAAAGTGCTTTATAGTTACATACAAGGAGGATATGAGTGTCAAGAGGAAAACAAACTAGTTCCAAGCAGTAGAACATACCTATGCTCAATTCAAGGAAACATGTGTAGGATAACGGCACTCGGGGGAAAGTCCCCTCCCGGTAAAAATGGGGAATCAAGCTACAAAAGATATATAAAATGGCTCTGCGTGGCTAGACATGAGACCAGATTGGGCTATAAGGCTGATAATCAAAGTCAAGGAAGCCGACATAAGGCTCAATCAGGCAAGAAAAACTCATGATAATGTAATTACAACTTGAAATAATGGAGTCCTAGGGAAAAGGCCAGCAAAAAGATCAAGAGGAGTATGACGCTCTTGCGCAAAGTCATGATGATACTGTACAAAGGACTCCCACACCCTAAAGGAAAAATGTCGACATGGGCGCCAAATCGAAAACAGGTGCTAACTAGGGCACTCATGTATGGTCAAGCTCTACCATTCACATCATGTCACTTCTAAAAGCAACAAGAAGGTTCTAAGACAAGATAGAATGGGTTTGTACCTAAGTTTATAATGAAACGGTCATAAGGTCATGGAAAGTGTAAACGGATGTGAAACTTAACCTATATGCTAGTTTAGACATAATACCTGAAATTGGTACGAATGGGTCAAAACCACAGTCAAATCATGCTCAAAATGGACTCCTACATTAGCAAATTAGTCCAAAACGGTCCAAAATGGTCAACAACGGACCAAAACTATAGAAAGTGGTTAAATTTTTCAAAAATTTCAAAAAAAATCTATAAATAGTAAAAAATTCAAAAATTCCATATCATTTGAAATTTTTACCCATTTGAGCTCAAAAATTCCAATGCGAATTACAAGACCATCGTCCGGCGAAATTTGACACCATTTGTTCCAGGTAACTCCTCATGTCCTCCTCTTCCCATTTCATGCAAATTTTTTAGGTTTCCATGGTTAATTTGATTTTCTAGGACAATCTAAAGTAGGTGTTTTGGCACATGTGGATATTGAGGTTTTTTCCACATATAGGGCTGGCCATATGTGGAAAAACCTCCCAAAACTGCATACATACGTGGCTCTTTTGAAAACAGTTGCATATGCGGCCACGAACAAGGATTTCTAAGGCAAATAATGATCAAAAATCATGTTTTTTGTGCAGGATGGTTCTAGAATGGAGGGAGAGGGAACATGGTGATGTAGAAGAGGTTGTTCAAGGTGACTTAATGGCCCAACAAGCTCTACATGCATGCAGTTTGTATAAGTTTTGGTGTCTTGGCAGCCTGAGGTCCAAACCAAGACTCCTGCAGATGCTAGTGGATTACTGGGATCTAG
Source organism: Pseudotsuga menziesii (assembly GCA_001517045.1). Lineage (NCBI taxonomy): Eukaryota > Viridiplantae > Streptophyta > Pinopsida > Pinales > Pinaceae > Pseudotsuga > Pseudotsuga menziesii. The sequence continues at coordinate 12,826 of LPNX011064993.1, forward strand.
ACTTTGAGTCTTTTCAATTTGATGGGATGTCGCTTAGTATAGAGATTGAGGAAATATACTTTATTACCATATTATCCTGACGAGGAGAGGTGATAAATATCCGATCTTGTGGGCCCAGAGGTGGCTTGACTATTGATGAGTACATTGCGGTGGACTGCTTTCCGAACACAAAAAAGGTTGGGAGTCAAATCCTGACAAACTCGATCCAGGTGCTGGGACTAAAGGCCATACTATTGGCACTCGGTAGGATATTCATTCTAACTTCACCCCACCATGCCTCGTGGCCATTGATGTTCTATGCGATGGAGTGTATGAGCCCCACAGTATATGACTGGAGCACTGCATTGCTGAGTAACATGAATAGTAGCTCAGTGACTACAAGATGGACAGGGTGAGAAACTTTGGTTTTGGTAGCATACTGAGCACATTCTTCTTCGAGCGTGTACCGGGGCTAATCCCTAGAGTGGACATTCCTCCACACAGAGTTCAATATCCGGCCCAACGAAGTTGGGAAAATGTTACGCGCAGACTAGGCAGAGGTAGGGTGGCTAACCCCTACCCAATGAACTTCTTTCCATGGTGGTGGAGGTAGATTATTGCCATCAATGACTACCCCTATGTAGGGATAGATTTCTGGGGAGATCCAGACATGCCTCTACCACCTGGAGCGACATATGGTGACATTAGTAACGAATCCCAAACCCTCTTTTAAGTTTTTTGAATTATTAATTTTTTTTGTGTTTTTTGATATATTGACTCAAAAGACATGTTTTGTTATGACGACACATAGTGACAATCTGTCATGTGTATGCATATGTTGGACCACGATGACCAGATGGTTTCCCTCTTCATAGATGGAAGAAAAGAGGAGATGACATCATGGATACAGATGCGGAGTGGACGCTCGAAAGCATCCACACAAACTTCGTACGATCGACACATAGGGTACCCATGGCGCAAGTCAAGGAATTTCTTAAGGCCATGCAGTGCTAGGTGGTTGGTGTACCATGGGCATGGGTTTGATTATTTCAACAGCTAGCTAGATATGTGGTGTGCCACCATGATCAGAACCCCCCTCCTCCTCCTCAGGCTTAGAGACCTGAGAGTATTTCTTTTTGTACTACCATGTATTATATTTTGGTGGTTTGGAAGCTCCAATTTTGTATTATGACACTTATGTATTATGACACCACCTTTTGGATGTTTACTAAAAAAATTATGATGATCGATTCTATTTATTTACATATGTGTAAAAATGTATGTTTGTGATATGTTTATGGTCTATGAAACAGATGCCAATCTAACACATAGTTAGCATATGAGTCAACAACTTAATTAAAAAAATTTGAAACATGTATGTATGTTATATTCTCAAATTGTCGTTCTAGAAATCTCACACGTAAGAATCTTCGTAATAATGTCAGATCCCTAATACAATACAAGCCATTAAGCTATGAAACCACTAACTGCGAATCAAGACGTACCTCAAGAGAGAGAACACCATGTGAAATGGAAGCCCACAATAACTCGATAACAGCACTATATTCAGCAACATTGTTCGAAGAAGGCCGTAAACATACATCTCCTAAAGACAATACTTGACCCGTAGGAGTATAAATCACCCAAGCAGCCGAGGCTAAGTTCTGAGTGTGACAGCTAGCACCATCAGTGAATCCTATGTAAACGAAAGACTCCATCAACATTTTGCATAAGAAACGAAAGCTAATTACCAAACCCGATCACCATAAGAAAACCTAACTATGCAATCAAAAACTGTACAATAATATACAACAACCAGCCCTGGCTGAAGATCATGCATAGTATTTTTTTAAATAGATCCCATTTCTAGGCTCCGCTAAGGCTGTCCCTTCATAATCAACCATCTCACAGGTGCCCTTCTCTAACACATATTTGACTACGTAAGGACCATGCCACATGGGGTTAAACTTCCCTGCCCCTAAGGGTTCTTTATCTTGATCCCACAAAAGGACCAGATCACCTTCACTAAACTTCCTTAGACGGATAGACTTATCATATTGGACCTTAACGTGATTCTTATTTACTTCTAGAGCCAATAAGGCATCTCAGTACTGCTCTAAGTGGACCAAATGCTCCTCCAATGCAGAAATTTCTAGTAAGAGCTCTATAGCTAGCTTCAACGAAGGGATTTCACATTCAACCGGGAAGATAGACTCCACTCCATGTACAAGCTGATATGGACTGAAACTAGTAGCAGTCTTAACCACGGTTCTATAGGCACACAAAGCAGGATATAATATGCTATGCCAATTCATCTTGCTTTGTGTGATGGTTCATTGGAGAATAGACTTAAGTGATTTATTCACTACTTCAACCTATCCATTCACCTAAGGGTAATAAGAAGAAGAGTGATCCGGCTTATACCCTAATTTTGAAGCCAACTCTTCCATCATTTTATTCTGAAAGTGCCTACCATGGTCAGTGACAAGCTCTTTCAGAATGCTGAACCGAGTAATAATTTAGTTGAAAATGAAATGCAGGGTTGTCTCACCATTGGATTTAATCATGGGCATAGCCTCTTCCCATTTCGTGAAATAATCAACAGCCACTACAATGTGATGATGCCCCCCAACCGAAGCTGGGTTGCAATCATGAAGAGAAGCCCCCACTTAGTTAAGGGACCAATGGTGATAATAGGATGTAATAGGGCAGAATGCGAGTGCATATTACGTGCAAACACCTGGCAAGGGTGACACTTATTGACTGCATTGACACAATCTTTGAAAATCGACGGCCAAAAATATCCTGCTCTCAAGATTTTTTGGGATATAGAAAGCCCAGATAAATGACCACCACATGCCCCTCCATGGCAATCATTCAGCACAACCTTAGCCTCATCATTGGTTAAACAACGATGCAAAATGGAATCTACCCCACGGTGGTATAAAGTGTTATCCACTATAAGGTAGTTCCTAGCTACATGATGTAGTCGTCATCGCTCATCTCGTGAAAGGTGAGTAGGGACCTTAAACGTTTGCAAATATACAATGATATCCCTGTACCATGGGTCCGAAATTGAGATAAGGAAAATATGCTCATCGACAAATGTATCCTCATAAACCTCCTCCTCCTCCACGCTTGGAAAATCAGATATGGGCTTTGCAAAGATCAACGATTTCTTTGATTCACCGAAATGAATTCGAGATCGAACTATTGAAAAATAACAATCCATTTATTGTACTTTCCCCCAATCATCCTTCTAGTGAGGACGAACTAAAATGGATTGACATGAGCTACCACCAAGGTCTGGTGAAGGAGAATGTAATGTATCAATCTCTGAACCACATGAATGGTGGCCAAGGCAAGTTTCTCCACATGAGAATACCGAACATCCGCATCAATAAGGTTTTGGCTCAAATAATATATGACATGCTCATGGAGCTTCTCATCCTCCTGAACCAAAACCATACCAACCATCTCCATGGACGCGGCCACATAAATAAAAAAATCGTGGCTATAGTCGGGTGGACTAAGCACGGGGCTGATGCTAAGGCTCGCTTAAGAGCATCAAAGGACTCCTGGGATCGTTCATCTCAACAAAAAGTAGTGTCATTCTTTAAAAGATGCATAAAGCCTTTAGTCAAATTGACAAAATTAACTACGAATATCCACAAGAAATTTGCAGTGCCTTGCAAACACTGAATATGTCTAATATTACGTGGGGGAGGCAATTGAAGTATTTCCTCAACCTTTAAGGGATTGACTCTTATACCCTCCTTGGATACAATGAACCCTAGCAAGCAACCAATAGTCATGTAAAAGATGCACTTATGAGGATTTAACCTAACCTAGTAATGGCGGCATATTTCAAATACTAATCTCAAATGGTATGGATGACGCACTCTCAGACGAGAATGAGCAGCAAGGTCATCCAAATACACTTCAATAATCGTTTTGAGATCATGAAAAATTAAGGTCATAACCCACTAAAAAGTAGCTCCGACATTTTTAAGGACGAAAGGAATCTTCCTATATGCAAAGGTACCCCACGGACAAATAAATGCAGTTTATGTTGATCCTCAGGTTTGATCTGAATTTGATTATATCCGAAAAAACCGTCCATGAAGGAGAATACCTCGCTTCTCACACACTCATCCAAAATCTGATCAATAAATGGTGTGGAAAAATTATCGTTAGGACAAGCACGATTTAAATCATGGAAATCAGTGCATATACGGATTGGTCCCTGCTTCTTATCAACCAGAATGGGATTTAAAACCCACTCCGTCAAGGGAACGGGATATATAAAACTAGCTTTTAACAACTTCTCTATCTCATCCTTAATAGCGGGTGCTTTTTTAGGATTCATCGCACGTAAACGTTTTTGAACCGGCTTCGCATTCGGATAGGTCTTAATCTCATGTTCGACATTATGAGGGTCAATACCTGGAATTTTTTTTATGACCAAGAAAAGATGTCACGAAAATATTTAAATATATTGGTATACTCCTTGATCTCATCAGGGGAACAATCCACCCCAATGTAGACATTCTCAACTTTTCTAGGATCATGAGAAATATTGATAGGAATAGTAGGTGATAAATTTGCCATGTTCCCATCGGCCATCTAACCAAGAGAGCTTAATGCAACCACTGGACTACCAATCTTCTCGCTAATAATCTCCTTAAAGTCCTCACACTCCATACGATCAAGTCTAGGAAGAAAACATGATCTATGATGTAACACTTCCCAAGGTGGCTCAACCCTAGACATGGCCTCAATAATGGCTTCATCCAATGGAAAAACATCGTCGAGGCAATCATGTGCGTGAGAGGTCTCAACTGCCCATGCAGGAAGCACATACGGGTCCTCCCCCTTCATCCGTGAAGAGGAAGGACTAGGCTCTGCAACACAATCAAGATTCGCTTGATATGATAGCATCGCTACAAGCAACGACACATCCGTTTCAATAGGTCCATTCGAAGGACTCGATGAAGGAAGAATCCAAGGGTCTTCCATATGGGTTGTGTGAAAAGACACCGAATTCAATGAAGATGAAGCCCCACCAAAACTAGATTCGATCATAAGAATGGGTGCACGACAACTAAAGGTTCCCATAAGCGACAGATACATACCCACACCCACACTCCCTGTTGTCGGCTGAGAATGATCAATAATCAGGATAGAAACTCTCGATGAAGCACTAACACTCGAATTATGGAATGATGTATGATCAATCGTAACGATATTCCCATTAAATGGAAAGCATACCACTCGAAAGATAGAAGAGGCTACGTCTTGCATACTATACATCCAATTCTGGCCCAGTAAAAGATTGTAATCAAGGGGCGCATCAACCACCTCGACCTCGATCGCGACGATCTTCCCTCCCAATTGGACCTTAAGAGAAGGAAGAATCTCATGCGGCCGAAATGATATACCATCAAAGGTAGTCAACATAGTAACAGATTGAGACAAATCAGGAGAACCCAAACTCTTCCAACATGAAAAAGACATCATGAAAGTATCAACGCCTTCATCAATCACAGTGCGTTTGACGGTCATATTAAAACACTCTACATGAATCAAAAGAGACACGTAGTAAGGCAAGCGAGGCTGCAGTCCCATGGTTTCAATTTTGATAACCAAAGAAGAGTTGTCATCATTAACCCCAAGAGTAGAAAGCAAGTATTTTCTTTGCCGAGGACAAATCTGAAGTACTTCAAGCATGGACATCGCACAAGGAGTTTGGCCCAAATCCTCGACAACGGAATAGTTATGGGCGGTTCAGGCATTAGGAGTGTGCCCTGAATGCTTTAGGACTCCCTTAGGAATGTGAGGTGCAACTTTAGGTTTATCCATAGGGTTTTTGATACGCAAAGGGCTCTCAGGTGGAGTGGGCTCTTTTCCAAGGTCTGGTTGTGACGAACCATAATCCTTCGTATGAGTCACAACCTTAGTAGCACGCACCATATTGATGCAACCATGACCAGTATTGGCTTCCACTGGATTTTGATCTCCACCTGATGCATAATGAGGATCAGTGGTCCTCGAGTTCATATTTTTATTATGGGGTAAAGGATTAGTTAGCATAGCTAGGCCCTGTGCTATGAATCTCGAGGCATCTTCCATATGAGGGCACAAGTGATTGAGGTGGTCCTCCTTACACAAATTGCAAGGAAACTTTACCTTACATTTAGACTACTTTTCCCCCCAGCATTACAAGCATTCTTGTCATTATAATTAGCATTTTCTTTCTTGTACCCACCCTTACGATTATTTTTACCATTTTTCTTATTCCTTCTGGGTTGCTGGTTTCCCTTCTGGTCCGACGATTGCACGAAAAGTACACTCGCCCTTTGGGTGGGTTGAGACAAAGTCATGGCTTGTCCTAAGGAGGATTGATTAATATACAATTGGCTCACTTGTTTCACAACCGAATCCGCAGGTTTGGCACTTGTACAACCCACAATGCTATCGGCATGTGGTCCAGGATTAATCTTGAGATCGAAACTAGATCACGGAGCGTTAGGTATAATCTCATACAAAAGTATGGATTGGGCTTAGATCAAATCCAACTCTTGTGCCCTAAAGATTGCTTGTTCCTCATTTTGGACTATGGATGTAGAAACATCCTTCGCGGTGTAAGGTAACAACGACTTGAGGAACCACTCAAGGAGAAATTTCAGTGGTATAAAGGATTTAATCAACTGCTTCCGTCTACGCCACTCTTGAACATGATCCAAGATATGTGTGGCTTTGTCTTGTAAAAATGTCGACAAGAGTTCTGTACCAACGTCCTAACGCATGGGTAACTAAAAGTGATTGAGGAAAGTCATGGCCAGGTCATCGAATAAAATGAATGCCCCCCTTGGTAACTCTATATACCATTTCGCTGCAGGCCCAATGAGGGTGCGTTGAAATAGCCTTAAACAGATTGAATCGTCATGTAAGGAATTGGAAGAGCACCAAAGGTGAAAAGTAGTGACATGCTCACTAGGATCTTCTCCAGCTTTTCCCTCTAACTTGGGAATGTCTGAAGGAAGCTTGTTAGGGATGGCCAACCAGGACGGGTCATGAGATACTGGATCATTCATAAGTCTTGATAAGTCAGGTAAGTTCAACGTTGTGAGGAAAGGGAGCCTAGTTTGAGCCGGTCTATGCCACACTCCTTGATAGTTCTGGTTCATGTAAGGCTGATTGCTATAAATACCATGGCCTTGGCCATAATATCCTCCTCCCATTTGACCTGTATAGGGCTGCATGAAAGCATTATGATGTGGTGTACCTTGACTATGCGGTGCTACAAAGCCATAATTGGAAGAGTAAGTAGGTTGTTGATACCCGTACCCATAGGGTTAATAGTTTTGTCCATATTGCGGTCCATAAGACTGTCCATGAGAAGCTCCATAAGGTGTCCCATGGGATGTCCCATGAGAAGCTCCATAGTTAGGGATATGAAGAACTCCTTGCGATGGACCATTAGACAATCCAGAAACAAGAATATGACCTCCCGACATAATGGGAGGTACTTGACTCTAAGATCCTACCATGCAAGCAGTCGCAGTACGAACATGGCTAGTAGCAATATTCTAACCCAAAGGACCATGTGAATGAGGGGGAGGAAGGGTTGTCAAAAATGCATTCGAAGGAGTAGGGTTTGAGGACAAAGGGACATGTGAAGAGATGTAAGTGGTGTTCCCTATGGTCACTCGTCTCAGTTCTGGTATCCGCATATGGTTACTAACACTAGGTCTAGGACGGGCATGTGAGGTAGCTTCCCCACTAGGATGGAAGGTGCAATGTGACTAGTGCTCCCAAATCTCTCTGCATGGAAAGGAAGAGGAGTGCCCCCAGGCGTAGTGCTAGGTTCAACTTCTAACTTGACATGATGTGCTGGATCGGGTGCAGGGATATCAGACATGCCATAATAAACATGACTAGTGCTTGTGGATTCATGATGAGTCTTATCACCTGGAAACCAATACCAACGACCTGTGAATGAGGGATCATAACTAGAATGTGAAGGTATTTACGGTGAAGGATCATAAACAGGAGTAGAATCTGCATCCCCAACCTCGTGAGGTGGAGAAGACATCTCAGAAATCTCATCCTCGCGATCTCCCATCGTGTGTGAATCAAAGTGAGAAGCAGTCCGCCCAGATTGTCTGTTTCTCTTTCCCAAAGGAGGAGGAGATGTGGAAGGTGGAATTCCTGCTAAACGATGAGAATGGTGAAGTGTCGCACCTGAATCCACAATGACTCAAAAAATGAAAAAGACTCCATATAATTACGCAAAACCTAGGAAAACTAGCGTGCATAGAGCATACATCTATAAAATGTAAATCCAAATCGTAAGCAAACAAGGGTAAGATATGTGATCTCTTGAATGAAGCAGGTATGTCTCGCCTAGGAGAGGCTCGAGACTCCCATACACAACAAGCGGAAGTTCGTAACCAATTATAGTGGCCCTCAACTTCAACACATATAACGACTATGCTGTCCGACCCCTATTTGGCCAAGACACCTGCAGAATAACCTCTATGAAGTACCAAATCAATAACCTAGGTAAGGCAACTAAGGTCACCTTAATATAATCAATGCTTAAGATGACAGTCGTAGGCGGTATTTCCCATATGGGTAGGGTAGCAAAGCCTGAAACTCTCGAAAGAGCCCCCAGATACGAATACAATCCTGGAAATATCTTCGGTGCTACTCAGTTATGACCAGGGGTTATCCCAATCAATAACCGCTCACACTGCCTCTTGCTTAACTCCCTTGTAAGAGGAGGTTTCCAAGAAACACTAATTATATAAAGGAATTTCACACTCTCACCTGGACAGACACATAAATGTTTCGTTTAGTGGTCTTGGAGAATTTACTCACAATGAACTATTCCAAGACCCTAAAACCTAATATTGTTGGTGCACCTTATAAAAGAAAAGAGTGTAATTCATTTTATTATGCATTGATTTTAATTGGCTTATTACTCAAAAGGGAAAATGGTCATGCAACTAATGATGTTATGATGCAACAAGAACCAAAATGCACACCTAACAATCAATGCAAATGCACTGTGTCAAATGAAAAACGGGGTATGCGACTACGTGAAGTGCAAAATTTTCCTTCAAATGAATATGCAATCATTCCTATATGAAAATCTGACTAATACTCTCCAAGCAAACCTAATGCAAGTACCATGCAAAATGCAAAAATGAAACAATGCATAATGATGCAAAAATTAAATGTTTTTGTATTTTTTGAATTAAAATGAGATAAAAAGCAAAAGTATGACTCTACAACCTTCAGACTCCGCAAGCACTATTAGACAACACCCAAGCAAAGCACTAAGGTAAAAGAGACCTAATGCACTAATCCCAAAACAAAAAATAGAAAATGCAATGATAAGAACATTTTCAAAAATTTAAACTAAAAAGCGTCTCTGGTCAGAAACAGAGGTGTATACAGAATCCAGAAGCATCTAAGAAGACTCAGCAATCATCCAAACTCACCCAACAACACTTAATATCCCCCCAAAAGGAAAAACTTAGGGCATATGCGGCTGTGTGCAAAAAATCCACG
>LPNX011064993.1:24692-38520 GCA_001517045.1 Pseudotsuga menziesii
ATAATTTTAGTTGTTGTGGTATTAATCAAATAATTTTGATAGAGAATAAGTAGGATTATAAGGAAGTTGGATAAGTTATTGCTATAATCTAGTGGCAATGACTTGTAAACAATTTTATGTCTTGACTTGCAAACAATTTTTATAGTTAGAATGTCTAACCAAAACTCAAAATGTTATGTTCTTGTTCAATGTATATAATGAATTTAACAATTTTAATGAAATTCAAGTGATAAATCATTACATAGAATTTTTTGGTATCTTTTTAGCACCTATCTAAAATTTTAGAGTGATTTGTAGTTGGTTATTATGTTCTAGGAATTTGATTTTAAAGTTATTGTGAAGCTAGGTAAGATTAATGTGGGAACCAATTATTTTGGAAAATATAATAAAGTGAGTTGGAGTACCTTAAATGATCAATTTTTTTGTAAATAAAACTTGTATTACTTTACAGGGGCAAAATTACATAGCAGATATTCAACTAGAGCAGTCTCGATACCGGAGTGTCCCTAACCCCATCCGGATTCAGACTTGATCTATTTTTCAAAAAAAATACAGAGTTTTCCCATGTCTTCCAATTAACCCCATTACAATCAGTCTTATCAAAATTACAGAGTTGTCCTTCCCCTATCAAAACAGAATTTCTATAAGGCCTATAAATTCGGAAATCCCCATAAACTATACAATTACCACTACTACTACTACTTCGACTACCTAAGGAACTTCTAGCAGAAACTATATCTTGAAGATACTCAAACATAAAAGAAAAGATCAGACCCGACCAGGAGGAGATGGTCCTCATCGGGGCGCCACAGACGGGAAGGATGCCACAACAGCATGTTGGGGAATAGCCGTGTTTAGGATTCCCACTGAAACTCCCGCTTCCACTGGACTGCTCCTGCTATCCCTTGCCCACGAACGAGCACACTCCAGAGCTCTTCGATCAACCAGATGGAACGGGAATCCCAACTTGGCCGCAATGATGTCAATTTTCTAGTGCATAGTATGGCACTCACTATTCTGCTCTTTTCAGAAGTGCACTGGTTCTACGTCCCCATCTCCCTTGGCTTCACACACCACCGAGGAGTGACCCACCAGCCACATGGTCACCCTATAAGTCATCAGCATGCGATCATAGGCGGAGGCGCGTCCTACAGTGTTACCAAGGTCTAGGACCCAGTCTGCCACCTCCTCATGCAGGCGTTCCCTCGGCATGCTTTTCACCTTGGCCCATAATTCTTCGACCACCCTCTCCACTTCCCTGCGAATTCCAAGTGGAACGTGCTCTTTGAAGTGCTCGGCCTCCTCCTGGGCCTGGAGTTGGGCCCTGGTGGTTTGACGGGTCCATCGCAGAATGGATTTCCCCCTGTCATCAAGATGGGTAGATGCCTCCCCTGTGCAACAATCTCTTTTGAACTGCCGCTTGGGATCCATAACACAAAGGGTAGGATTGCAGAAGAGAAGCAGGAAACAGCATTGGGAGACACCAACCAATTCAAACACCAGGGAGCAAACAGGGGTGGGAACATGAATCAAGAGCCTGAATCCTTTGCTACGACGCATAATGGTGGGAGGCCCGACCTTAGTAGCATAAGAAAGGGAGGAACGCATGCGAGCTCTCCCATCCCTGACCTTAGCTCGCGTCATGCTTATCATGAGAACGATAGCCCTCGTACCAAAATCAGCAGTGGCCCTCCTATGGTAATTAAGAGCCCAATCCTGCTGATGATCCCGTCGCATATCGCCCATCTTATCAGTCCCAACAGCATTAACCGAAATGATGGCTAAGGGCAGCCTCCAGTACCGACGATCATTTAAACCAAAACTCCCACACAGCATTAGGCTAGTCTCGTGTAGGCGTGCTCGCACCTCCTACCCCCATCTGTCCTGCCATCTTCCAGACATGCCATTTGTGCCTCAGTGATCACGTCCCTTGAGGCCAGATATTTGCAATGTTGGGCCCATTCCTCTGCTCCAAAAGCCTCCAGTATGTTGCATCGGTAGCTCGGTCCGCCCTCCACTCCAGCATTCTCCAGAAGGTCGGCTGCTTTGTTGGCCTCCTGTCTGACATGGTAGAAGGATATCATTGGGAAGGAGTGAAGGAGAGAGTAGAGTTGGTCTAGCATACTACCAAGACGCCATCTGGGAGATACTTTTTCTGTCGTTTGACCATTCACCATTCGTTTGGCCATCTGGATGAGAATGTTTGAGTCGCCTTCGATGATCATAGGAAAATGGCCACCCCTAATCAAAACCTCGAGGCCACGAATTATGCCTTCTAGTTCGACTGAGTTGTTGGTATCCACCCCTATTGATCCCAGGAACACCTTCACAATCTTGTCCTCATGGTCACGGCATAGACCCCCAAATCCCGCTGGACCCGGATTGCCCCTGGAAGCACCATCGAAATTCAGCTTGAAGACTTGAGGGGGCAGGGGGGGCAGACCAAAGGTTCAAGCTGGAAGGTTGATAGATCTTGTCTCGTCGTCGCAGGCCATCCATCATGGTTCTGTTGAGACCCCAATTTGCAGCAATCTAAGCTTCTTCGCGGGGGATAATCTTGTCTTGATCATGCCATTGCATGCATCGGATGGAAGACAACAATTTTTCCTTCACCATTTTCCACACCGTCTCCACATCTTTATGCTAGTCCTTGAGAATCCGAGCATTTCGTTCTTTCCATAAGCACCACATGGCCATACCTAGGAAGGTGTCCCAAATTGTTCTGATGATAGGGTTCTTATAAGCTTTTGGGCACCATTCTCTAAGGGTTTGAGCTGGCTGGCCCCGCCTTCTGTCACTTCGTCGAAATCCCACCGCTCCCTTGTCCCACACGGCTACTGCATAAGTGCATTTATCTAGGAGGTGGCTCATAAATTCCTCCTCTTGGTAACACAATCAACATTGAGAGGGTCCTTTCACCTCCCGCCTTCTTAAGTTTTCACTGGTGAGGATCCTTACACGGACAACCAGCCAAACAAAGAGGGCAACCTTGAGCCAGAGGTTTACTACCCATATTTCTTCCAGATGCTGTCAGCCTCTGCATGGCAGGTGAGCCTGATGTTGTAGGCATTAGAGGAATTTTGGGGTCTAAAATGGGCCTCCTAAGGAAAATAATAAAATAATAGTTAAAATAATAAAATAATATTGATTAATTTTGGAGGAANATTTCTTGTTTTTGGGGTAGGGGGGTCCGTCAAAAGTATGCAGTGTGGGTACTCATTGGATGCAGAATCAAATTCCGCATCCAACGAGCTCTCCCGATCGAAATTTGAGTAAAAACACAATGAGATATGTCGAAAATACGAACAAAAAAAATAGTTTTTTTTAATGACAAATATGTCAATTCAACCATTATGGTTGACTTATTTTATTGAAATTCTATTGGTTCTTGAATTCCAACTCACAAAAACTTATTTTGGCACGTTTTCTTATAAGGCCCATTTTAGACCCCAAATTTCCTCTAATGCCTCTTTGATGTTAAAGGAGCCTCTATTGGTCTATCCCCATATTAAGACGTCGGGACCTTCCTGAACCTTAATGAAGCATTTGCTCATTTCTTCCTGAAAAGCCTCCCAATCAGACTCACTTGTGAGATCAAGTTTTCCTAAAAATCCCATTGGCCTTGCTCCATATGAGTTCCAATCATCCAAGACTGGTTCACCTGGATCTTTCCCCCCTCAATCGCTTTATCCTTGATATGCGACCACCTCGGATCTCTACCAAGGATGGGAAACTGATTCCACGAATCATCCCAAAAATTTTCCCTGCTGCCATCCCTGATCTCCCAGAAACTATGATCCTAGACAATATTCTTACCTGCCAACACTTTCAGCCATATGGGGGAACCGCTTGGGGAATATTTGAATCTAATCAGTTGTTGCATGGGCCTGTCTCGAGCATATTTAATGTGCTAGAGTTTGGCCCAAGGCTTCGAAGTGTGGTTTACCCATCACCACCAAACTTTGGCTCCTTAGATCTTAGACATCACTTTCGGGTCTCTGAGGCCTAAACCTCCCTACTCCTTTGGTCGACATATATCCTCCCAGCACACCATAGAAAAGTTAGTTTCTCCTCATGGCTACCCTATAAGAAATTTCATTGCAATCTTTGAATTTCCTTGAGGATAGACTTGGGGGCAGCCAGAATCGAAAATAGGTAGGTAGGCATAGCCTGCATAATTGACTTGAACAAGATCAATCTGCTGGGAAAATTTAAGGGGCGCAACACCTAGCTTGAAAGTTTTTGTTTCATTCTATCCAATAGTTCCTGCTAAGACTCTTTCTGTAGCCTTCCCAACCCTAGGGGGATCCCAAGGTATTTGGACGGGAAAGCACCTTTTGAAAAGCCCAAGATCCTTAAGATATTCCTCTGAGTGGTCAGAGGAGTGTTAACAAAGAATACCTGAGACTTATTTGGGTTGATATCCAAGTCTAAGGCCTTTGCGAAGAGATCCAGGTTGTTCTTGAAGCTTTGTGCTTCTTGGACTGAAGGGTGCCCCATAAGCATAGTATCGTCAACGAATTTTTGATGTGTCTAAGGTTGCGTTCCATCGTGGATCTTTAACCCCCTTATTTCCCCTCGGTCGTCCTGGGCAGCGATGAGGCAACTCAAACCCTCATCCATAAGGATGAAGAGAAAAGGAGACAGAGAGTCACCTTGTCTGATACCATGAGAAGGCTGGAAAGTGTTAGTTGGGAATCCATTAAGGAGGATGTTGAAGAATGGAGTTGTGACTATACCCATGACCCATTCCACCCAACCTTGACAAAAACCATAGGCTTCCAACATTTTCTCCATGAATTTCCAATTTAGTTTATCAGTGCGCCTTTGCTATGTCAAGCTTGATCATCATACCTAGAACCCTTGTGATTTTGAGCGAGTGCAGCACCCCATGGACGAGAATGACCCCATCCAGATATTAAGCTTCGAGAGGAGGGGTTTTAGCCGATTATCAATGACCTTGGAAATGATTTTGTAAATAACATTGCATAACACTATCGGTCTGAATTTGTCAGGAGTGTCCGCCCCTTCCTCTTTGGGAATTAGCGTGAGGAAGGTGGCATTGAAGGCTTTAAGGATGCCCCTCTTTTTCTTGGATTCCTCCACAATATCCAGCACATCCACCTTGACAAGGTCCCAGAAGTGATGAAATAAGTTGGATGTGAAACCATTGGGGCCAAGAGCTTTTCCTAGAGCCATTTGATTGACAACTTCCTCAACCTCCCGCATCCCTATTGGCTTGATCAACATTTCATTGTTTTTGCCAGTGACTGCCTTGGGAGATAAGCTGGTGATTCATTCAATATCCCACCCTCTATCCCCACCATCTTCACTAAGGATCTCAGAGAAGTGTTGTGTGAGTTCAGCTTCAATCTCCCATCTGGTTTCCACCCTGCTACCATCCCTTTTCTTAAGTTTCTAGATTCTAGAATTGTTCCTGTTCTGGATCACCGAGTAATGAAAGAATTTGGTATTTCTTTCTCCCTCCTGCAGCCATTTAACCCTCACCTTTTATTGCCAAATATTCCCTCCTGCCTTTCCCTAGCCTCGATCTGACTCATTAAGTCCTTCTCTTTGGCTTTCATGTCCTCATCCCAACCTACTTCCATGCCTTGTTTATTGATGAGTTCCAGCTCATTTAGCAACTATTTTTTGTCCTCAGATATGTTCCTAAACTCCTCCCTGTTCTACGTGTGGATTTTGGCCATCAGGGCCTTGAGTTTCTGCTGAAAGCGACACATGACAGTTTCTGGGGGGGGGGACCAGCTCCTACCACCACTAATTGACAAGGTCCTTGAAGTCTTTATGTTCCATCCAGAAGTGTTCAAAATGAAAAGGTTTGCCCATAGGAGGGCATGACCAATCCCATGAAAGGCTAATGGGCCAGTGGTGAGAGCCTACTGCTAGAAGAACATCAGCCATAATTTTCCTCATGTTGTGCATGCTATTTTTAGACACCAAGAAGCGGTCAAGGCGAGAGGCCACCAAATGCTCCCCCCCCTCTTATTGTTCCAAGTGTACCATCCATTTGTTGTTTCTAGGTCAACGAGCGAGCTCTGGGATAGAAACTCACAGGAATCTTCTTGGTATTTTTCCAGGGATCATCTTCCTCCCTTCTTCTCCCCAAGGTTGGCAATCAGGTTGAAATCCCCTCCGAGCACCCAAGTTCCCATCTCAGTTTGCTCTTTGAGCTAGTTGAGGAAATCCCTGAAGGACTACTTCTCGGGGAAACTTCTGGGGCCATAAACATTCCCCGAGGAGCCCTTCACCCCTGAATCTAGGATACGGAAGTCTGCCATGAGAGAAAACTTGTTTGTGCGCCAGTCAGAGAGCTCCATAGTCCTATGCTACCAAAACATTTCCACACCTCTAGATTGTCTGACTTCATTTAGAGCCATGAGGTGACTGCCTTTCCAAATTTTGTCCTTAATTTTCTCTAAACCCCCAAGGCAACACTTTTTTTCTTGAAGGAAAAGAATATCTGGGGTTTCCTGCCTGATTTTCCTATTTAGCATTTTCCACTTCCTGGGGTTGTCACACTCCCTTATATTCCACGATATGATCTTCATTGAAAACCCTTTTTAACTTTAGAGAAGGCCGCCCTGATTGTAGGGTATTGGATGGATTCAATTAGTCGAACTCCCACTGCTGCTATGCATTGTTTATTCGTCTTCCTACCTCTTCGTAACTCTTCTTTCGGGGATTTCCTCTTACTTCCTTTTTGAGCATCTGGTTCAATCCCAAGACTCTCATGGGCGCCTGTTCGAATGATTGCCTCCTGCAGAAGTTCGATCTGATGTTGAGAGATGTAATATTGACCCTTCTTCCCACATTCTTCCTCAATCACGTCCAGATCTAGCTCGCCGAGTTCCATGTCGTCTCCTTCTTTCTCCTCCGTCCCTTCCATCTGCTGCACATCCTCTTCCTCTGGTATTTTGATGAGATTTTCCTGCTGGTCTGCTACAGGTTTCTTGGCTGGAATTCCTCCATCCTCGTTCTCTAACCCTAGAGCCTCGAAGCGGTTTCTGGGTATGTGCTCCTTTGTCACCTGCTCCTTTCTTGCATTGGGTTTTCCTCCCCCTTTGCTTCTTTTTTTTTTTACCTGTGTGAACCCATTCATTTCAGAGTCTTTATCTGGACAGGGTTTAGACAGATCAGCCCCAGGACTTAGTTTGGGGCAGTTCCTTCCAAGATGACCATAGTCTTGACAGTGATGGAATCTGAAGGGGAGTTGCTCATAATCGATGGGCTAGATCCATTCTTTGTCTTCCCAATTTAAACTAATTGCTTCGGGGAGTTCTTTGGATAGATCCATATAGACACAGCTCTTAGCAAAGGAGGTATACCTTTGGATATTGGTTTGTTTTGCTATTTTGATGAATTCCCCCAAAGTGTTTCCTATATCCATCAAAGTCTCCACATCCCAGTACTCACCCGGGAGAGAGAAGAGGCAAATCCAGACCGTGGCGACTATCATATCCTCTGTTTCTGGGTTAAAACGCTCCCTCCATGGGAAAAGGTATAACCCAGCCGAGAAGAAGAAGTATGGGCCACCCTCCATGACTCTATCTCTATCTTCCTGGTTAAAAAATATAATGGTAAAGAAACCCTTTAAGCCTAACTGAAGGTCGTAGTGCCCTTTAGGGTTCCACACACTATTTATCCATTTTATCAAATCTTTCTCCTTCGGACATATCCCCACAAATTTTTCGATTAAGGCCTTTTCCTTCCATGATTCAATCTTGCCTCTAACTACCTCAGATCTGATTTGAATCACTAGGATGGAGGTGGACTTCGGCAGGCAACCCCCCAAGCCAACCTTCTTGCCCGACCTTGTTCCTGGGTGACTTCCACCTTCGGTACCATCCTCGTCTAACTTCTCCTGACCAAGCACGGGATCCCTTCCAACCAGGGAAGTATCCCCCTGCCTCGATGCAGTCATGGTACTTCGCAGGAGTCCTAGTGCCGTCGCCCACAGGTAGACCAGCTCGGCTTGGCCGTCGCTCGCCCTGCTTCACCTGGGTAAAACCCTAATTCCATCTCCGTCAACCACCAGCTCGGAATACCTAGCACCTGAGCACACCTATTAGCCAACATCCACTATCAAGCCAATTATCTCCTTTTTACTAGTTTCCCAACCCTACCTTAAATGATCAATTATCTTATGCAAATATGTAGAATTTCTAAATAACCTAGAAGATATTACCATATTTTTTATAATAAGTGTTGCCTCAAAAGGCTATTAGTAACCCAAAAGAAACACCTAGTAGCAAAGTAGTTGAATATGCACTATTTGTGATGCAATTGTACTAGTTGGTATTGGATGGCATCATTAGGGGTTGTGTCATGGAGCGACCATGTGTAGGAGGTCAACATGTAGGGAAGGCCATCGATTGGAAAGCTTTATAGATAAATTTATTGTGACCCATAAAATATGTAAAGTATTACATGAAAGCTTGTTATGTTTGTCAAAGGATCAAAAAGCTTTCCAGGTGGCATGATAAGTTACCATTTTGGTTAGTGATAGCTTTTCAAGAAATGGTTTGTGGATTTTGTTGACCTAATTAACCTTCCAACTCAACATTCCAATGCTTGCTCTACATTATTACAAGTAATAAGTATTTGACTTGATTGGAAAAAACAAGAGCTCCATGGGATTACAACATAAACACAACAACTTAGGTCTTCCTTGAACATACCGTCGCAAGCTTTGGTTTCCCACAAAATTTGACATGTCAAGGTACACATTTCATGAACACAACTATCAAAACCTTAGTTGATAAGTTCTTAGTGCAACATCGTACTACTCTTGATCATCCATAGGAAAATGGAACTATAAGGAATTCAATATTTTGGAACAAGAATTAAGAAAGGTTTGTGCAGTGAATTACAAAGTTTGGAATGGACCAATATATATCCATATTAACTCTACATATACCAAGTGTCAAGAGGGGTCAAATCCTTGAAGTGAAACTTAAGTTAAAATTTTGAGGAAAAGTTTTCACCTCAATGGACTGGATTGATCTACGAAGTTAAGATGGATCTAACGGTTTTATAATACATGCATGTGTGACCTTCAATGTATGCATATGACCATCAGCTTTTGGTGAAGAAGATAGATGAGAAGTGAAAGGCACACTATTGTGGAATTATGGTGCCATTCCAACAAATTATCCATGCAACTACTCCAAATTAGAGTGTTATTGATATTGAATTGGAATATGATAAAGTATAAATTATTGGAACATAATACAGGGATCATTAAAGTCAATACTATTCAAATGCAAGTCATTTGAAACCTCTAATAGATCCCATGCAAGGATATATAAAGGTAAACATCTCATTTGAATTGACTCAACTAATTTTTTTAAGTTAAATTGAGTTATATGTGTGGCCATGTCACTATAGTCAAATGTTCTTTCACATAGATGTTTTAAATTAGTAAAGATGGTTTGTTATTGTATACATAACTATATGTTAATAAATTTTGATGGACACTAACATTCTTAAAACCCCATGTACTAATAACAAATGTAATGCATCAGATAAATAATGATCTAATTTGAGGATGCATGTAATTTTTTTATTCACAATTATATGTGATTTATAAGTATCCATTGTGTTAGCACTCCAGGAGTCTTTCCTTGACTGTTAAGGGAATGAGCCTGGTAACTTAAATAGATCAATAATGTATGGGAAATAGGATCAAGTCAGATAACTTAATATGTTCACATCCACTTAGAAATTCATGAATATACTCGAAGACTAAAGGATTTCTACTATACTGCTCAGAAGGTTTAAGTAAAGGGTGTGAAAGCATGAAGAACACTTATCATACCAGCAGAAACAAACATACAAATGTATAGAATTAATGGCCAACTATAATAGGTAAAATACTTGAGGTTCTAGCTCATCAATGCACAAATAGGATGACAGCTATCGGGCATTAGACAAACATGAAAACATGAATGTAATATTCATAAACAAGTATAGCAAAGAAAAGGAAATGGAAATCTGTTCAAAGTACAATGAAAGAATCTTCTATGTCAAGATCTATTCATAAATGTTTCAATGAAATATGGCTACATGTTCCTGAATTTGAACCACAGTCTCTTGGACTGTTTTCTTTCCCCCTTTTGGTTCTTAGAACTCTTAGGCTTTTATAGCCTTTACATCAAGGCTCCAAGATCCTATTTTAATGGATCTGAAATACCTAAAATAAACATAATCAAAATGGATCTTAGCATATGTGATCTAATCTTATCACCATAAGTCGAATTTGATAGCCTGGAGCATTATTTAGTAGTTTGCTGTTGAAGGTCACAGATTTCAAAATATGTCTTTGATGACTAGGCGATTTCTATCAAGAAAAGAAATGCCATTTGGATTTATTATTTTACCATATGCCTCCAAAAATGGAACAAAGCACTAAAATAGAGGTCTCTAATTATTATCTCCCATTAGAAACCCTCCTCGTGCCATTTAAAGACAAAAAACGAGATCTAGGAGAAAATAATATCATTTTGCCTATCTTGTGCTTTCAGTGGATTAAAGGAAAACAATTATGGTGAGTAAGCCACCGAAAATCCTGGTTTCGGTGGTTAAGGACATCTTTTGAATCTGTGCAAGCCACTAAAATCGTAGCCTTGAGAAATCCTTTATTACCTGCGATTTTCCTCCTGGAAAATCAGGCTATGGTTGAACATGTGGCCTGATTTGTTGCTCAATATCTGAGATCTTCCACCTAGGTGTTTGCATGTTTTCTCATGAGACAGCTGCGCAATGTATATATCAAATCTTTGCATGATATACTTACAAAAATCTGACAATTGACACTTGTAAATATCGGTCAAAAACAACTTGTTATATGGGATGAGATGTAATGCGTGGACTCACAGACTTGCCCCTAGCTTGCTCATCGAGGTTCGCTTTCCAATGAGCTACCTCCTCTTTGGAGTGCGCTCTCCTTTCTGCGGTCCAGGCCACCCAACCAGCACTATCTCTTCTTGTTCTGATCCAGCCACAAAGGGTGTTTGTTGGTTCCAATCTCTCCATCGTGACATACTTTTCATCTCATGAGAAGCGAGGGCTTTCAGTAAATAAGTTTGGCCAAATGATTCTAACTCAAGGATAAAAAATGGGCGAGGTTTCTCTTTATTCACAATTTTCCAAACTCCCACTTTTATAGTAAAAATGAATTCTTTAATTTATGAGATACCAAACAGAAAGATGTGGTTAGATAGCACTTTAATCTTAACGGTTCATGCGTGTGAAAAACCCACTGACAATTTCAATCTTGATTATTTTATTTGAGGAGATAACACATTGCATTATTGATAATAAAATAAAATGTTGATAGGTACTTTATTCTAAAAATAGATGTATATATACCAGGTGTATATACTAGGTATATACATGTGTTTATGATTAGTATATACACTAGTGCATACTAGGTATATATACTGGTGAATACTAGGTAAATACTAGTATATATACTAGTGTATATATAGTATATACACTAGCGATATATCTAGTATATACACCATTGCATATAGCTAGTATATATACTGGTGTATATACCATATATACAACAATATATATACCTAGTATATACACCAATGTATATACCTAGATATACTAGTTCCCCCTTTTAACCATGTTTAGACCTCAAGACCCATTTACATTGCACAAAACCTACCTATGGCACCTGTATTACACTTGGATGATAAACAACCCCAACCATGGCCTTGATAACCATTCATAGTGTGGGATCAAGACACATTATTAAATATGGCTTGTCTTGTGGTTTAATCATGACACTCATCTCCTCTAGTAGGCTAGATTCCTTACAAGGAGTTCAATTTAGGGTTCAAACGGGATGGGAAGAATATTTAAAATCTTTTTTTATCTCTCAAAGATAATATAGAAGTGACTTTCAAAAATTAACAAGTTTATTGAGGCTAATAGACATAGAGAGAAAAGGCGTGCATTTCGTTGAGTACAAGCCTTGACAAATATTGTTTAAATTTATATTTCAAGACAAGAGAATATCAACCCTTAAGTGAGACAATGTCTATGTTTACGAATTGGACTTTGGTATATACGATGTTTTATATACTAGTGTATAATACACTAGAGTTGTATATGTATATACAGGAGTGCAATATATACACTAATGTATATACCAATCAATATATACATTACTGTATATACCGGTATATACACTAGTTCATATACCAGTATATACACTAGTGTATATACGGTTATATACATGGGTGTATATATCGGTATCTACACTAGTGTATATTACTAGTGTATATATACTAGTCTAGATATATGTTGGGAGGGGGGAGGATTATGTGTAGATTGAAAATAAGTGTTTATAATGGGGTGGTTCCATGAAGCTGGATAACACTTTTTGGCCAAATTTGGAGATGAAAACCTGATTTTTTACTCATGTGCTAGATAGAAGCCCTCGAAACGCATATATGCCATGTGAATTTCGACTTGCAGTAAAAAAAAAATTGTAGAATATTATGTTGGCTTCCCAATGATATTTTTTCTTAAATATTTCAATGTCATTTAACATGTGAAATTTTGCATTTAATGAACTGTGTGACATTAAAAATTTGAAGAAGTTAATAAGTGGCTCGCGTCCAACCCCAATAATTCAATATTACATTAATAATTTAAAATATATATATATGAGCATGATCTACACAAAACACACTATGGTCTACATATTTTTTTACTAATTTATTTCACAATATACAATTATTTATTATTTTTCGAAAGTGACCACATCTGGTTTCAGCATCATTTTATACACATGTGTGTCCATCCCAGCTTTTTTTTCGTTGTTTTGAAAAATTGAAAAACCAAATATACCCTTTTGAAGAGGACACGTCGATGTGTGGGCTATGTATTTTTAAGACATTTTTGGATCTGTATATTTTACCCTGCGGATTTTTCTTTGAGCTACTTCGAAGTTGTTGTCTAGTTTTCGAAGTGTAAGTTTTAGAATTAATTAAAAAATAAAACCCATATGAATGCAAAAACGCATGCATAATATCTCAATGGATAGAGAATTCGGTGACGAATATATCGGTATGAACTCTGCTCAGTTGTGTGCCATGAATGGCAGGGTTTACACCCCTAGAAGACACAAAGAAACATTGATTTTCCTGTAAGAGGGATAAATCTCTATTTTTTAGGCCATCGATCGAGGTATTTAAAATTCCTTGATCGATGTTTTAACGGAAGCTAGATCGAGGGTTTATTAAACCCTCGATCGAGGGTTTGATAAACCCTCAATCGAGCTTCCGTTAAAACCTCGATCGAGATACTGTTAAACACTCGAAAACAAAACTAAACCAAAATACCAAAAGAAGTTTATTAATGGCTAGATTTGAGAAAGTTCTAAGTGTGAGTAATTAAGGGCTCATGGCTCTAAAATTTGTTGTGTTTTGTACCAGTCCATGATTCAATGAATTGACAATCACAGGTAGTAATTTAAGTTATTTAATGAAAACATCTAATGCATATATCTCTATGTCGAAACCGTTTTCCATGTCGATGTAGGACACTTCCCTCTTTATTGTCTTACCAAAATGCATGATAATGAGGAAGAAGACCATGACGTAGATACAATAAACCCTTCAATGCATCCTAGCATGAAAACTCAAAACTTTAACCAATAGTTGTGAAACCGGTGAAGCCAAGGATTCATTTTTGTTAGGGTACACAGGGTACTCCCAAAGGACCGAACACCAAGAATAGCCGCTTCACACAAACAGATCACAGATCAATACACCAATGTTTGTCACGT
>LPNX011064993.1:43690-56961 GCA_001517045.1 Pseudotsuga menziesii
GGGGCTTTAACAATAATTTTAAAGTCCGTGAACTATGTGCATTTAATTTTTTTTATTCTTATATTCAAGTAGTATCATGATTTGTTTTCATTAGAATTCAACATCTAGCTTGTTTATGTCATCAATGGTTGGAAAGGAATTTCAACATTATTTGATTCCTATCAACAATATATCTAATGTGTATACAATTTAGTACATAAATGTAGTGAAAGGTTTTAAATACTAAAAATACTTTGCTCCTCCGTATATAATTTTTAATTTAAAAAACTAAAATTATGTGATATGAATTTGAAAACACTAATTTTTATCTTAATCGTCATGTTCTATTCCTCCCTGGGCTCTAGGCTTTAAATATCTGGTCGGAGGATCTATATCGTAGGTAAATCGTAGTCTTGGGAATCCAGGTTGAGTGGACACAACTCGCTTAAGTTCAGCTCATCAATTGAATTGCATGCATAATTGTCATAGTATTCTTTTTGCATTGAACCAAGGAGAGCAATGATGCATGCAATTCAGTTGATGAGCTAAACTTAGGGGAGTTGTGTCCACTCGACCTGGATTCTCAGGACTACGACATAGATCTTCAGGGCATATATTTAAATCCCAAAGCCTAGGGAGAAATAGAACATAACAATTAAGATAAAAAATAGTGTTAAATTTAGAGTCATATCACATAATTGTAGTTTTTTAAAACTAAAAATTATATACAAAGGAGCAAAGTATTTTTAGTACCTTTAGAGAGATAAAAATGTGAGCATGAAAAAAAATATGACATCATTTCCTTTGGTTATATCGATGTCCATTGTTTACTCTTCAAAAGTGTTATTGTGCCACATATTTGCAGTTAATATTACTAATAAATTATTGAATGACATTAGAATTTACATCAATAACACGTGACTAAACATGATACTAATTCTCATTTCGACAAGAATTGAAAATGTTCAATGACATGAATTCAAATGGGGATTCAAAATACAAGGTGTCCAAGCATCTTTTGGAAGACTTCATTAAATGAAAATCTCGATCGATCTTTTTAAAACTTCAACTAAAAAAGTATTCGAGTGCTCGTATTCGTGTGTGCACACGAATATGGACACCCAAAAATTTATTTAATCAAAGTTTTTCAAATCTTGTATTGTTCATGGAAACAAGGTCTTCGAATTCAATTAAAATCAAGCATAGAATTATATGATAATAAAATTTATAAAACATAATTTCGACTAGAAAAATAATACTTGTAGGTAATAGTACATACCTTGAAGAAGAAACAAGTAAAAGCATTACTACTGCCACTTCCTCTAGGTTTTATGCGTAAATATTAGTCGTGGAGTAATTGGAGTTATAGATGTTGGATTAATAGATGATCAATCATTTCTATAACTCCGATTACTCCATGAACCATATCTACAAATGAATATAAATGACCCTTTTCTATCCAACAAACACAGTGAATTATATCAACGGTTTGTTTCCTATTTATAGTAAAAACAATTAAAGACCCTCGATCGAGATTCTTTTAAGCCTCAATCGAGTTTTTTTTTAACTCTTAATCGAGCACTTGTACCTCAATCAAGGGTTTGTCAAAATCTCGATCGAGGGTTAACTAAAACCTCGATCGAGGTACGTTTTTGTGTTTTTTCCAAAATTGTGTTGCCAAAAATTGTAACCCACCTCCATGGATGCACCCAATGATGGTATTCATTTTATATGAGTTTAAATACATGAATCAATGTGTAAATGATGTAAATATCTTGTGTAGATTCTTATTGTGGAGCTCATGGTTAAGGTCCCACTATTGAATGACTAGGATTGCAAATGTGGTACTAATATTTTTTCATTTACTTTGTGGTAAACATTCCATGGTATGCTTAAGAAATGTAAATATGTTGTTTAAAGGTCTAATCTGGTTATGAAGGGCATGAGAGGGGCTTTGAGTTCACTTGAGGGGAAGAGGAAAGATATGTCAAGGAAGGGTCTAAAAATAATCCTATGTTTTCTAGGAGCTCCTGCCTTTCTATCATGTGCCTTGTTTAAATATCACCCACCATCTTTGAATTCGTATCTAATCACTTAATGCATATGGTGGTTGGTGAGAAATTCTACCTCACATAGTTATGTAGGCATGGGCCTAACTACACTGACCATGGAAAAATGTAATACTTATGTAGGCATGGGCCTAACTACACTGACCATGGAAAAATTTAATAGTACACCATAGATCCAAGTCTCGAAATTTATGCGCAATGAATTAAGCTGAGACGATAATCAAACATTCAAGAAGAAAGAAACATGGAATAGTTGTTAAAACATCCTTGAAGTTGCAAAGTCTCACCAATATTGTCCATTTTCATTCACCATAGTGTTAGAATATGCACCAATGTATATACCTAGTATATATACACTAGTGTATATATACTAGTACTAGTGTACATATAGAAGGGGAAACTGTTGTATATACTAGTTATATACACTCATGGATATACTATCTATATACACCAATTACATACCTAGTATATACACTAGTTTATATACCTATTATATACCTAGTTTATATACTAGTGTATATATTAACACTGGTGTATATAAAAGGTATTTGCATTGGTGTATATACTAAATATACACTAATATCTAATCTTAGTATACTAGTGTATACACTAGTGTATATACCTAATAACAAATACTGCCACTATCAGGTCTAGATGGGAATATTGTGACTTTCCCATGAGCACAATCCCAATACAGAAGCATTGGTTATCTTTTGTATCATGTGTGCTGCTCTCTCTCTCTCTCTCTCACACACACACACATACACACACATCATACATCTCTCTCCCCTTCAACTAACCATACCCATCCAATCTCTCTCTCTCCCTCCCTCCCTCTCTCTTTCTTTCTGTATTCGAGGCATCCAAAACTTCATAGTAGATATTGGTCAGCTTCTTCATCTTTGACACACTCTTTCACATTTACGTATATAACAGTATATACATTAATGCATAGTGTATATTATATCGATATATACACTACTGTATATACCGGTATATACACTAGTTTACACAATAGTAATATATGCTAGTAATATATATTGTTTGTTGTTATTATTTAAGTTTGTTACACTAGTGTATATTACTAGCATATATTACTATTATGTAAACTAGTGTATATTACTAGCATATATTACTATTATATATATTAATTATTAATATTAATATTAATATATATTGATATTAATAATTAATAAATGGTTATTAGTAAACTATTCTAAAATGACGCATCCTTTCATGGATGGTATGCAAAATGCCTTTACAATTAATATATATATGGCACTCACTTGGTAATCTTTCATCATCATTCATCTTTAATAATTACTCTATCCAAATATTCTCAATAATTACTCTATTGAATAATCAACCAATAGAAAATAATTCCATATTGAAAATATAACATAAATATTAAAGATGAATGATGATGAAAGATTACAAAGTGACTATCATATATATATTAATTATAAAGGCACTTTGGTTACCATCCATGAAAGGACGCGTCATTTTAGAATAGTTTACTAATAACCGTTTATTAATTATTAATTATTAATATCAATATATATTAATATTAATACTATATATATATATATTATTTGTTGTTATTATTTAAGTTTGTTACATTGCCTTCAGGTTCATGATGCTTTGTCCTCAAAGCATATTTTATAAAACTAGTTTATAATTTAGATATTGTAGGGCTATTTCGTAAAACCATGGGCTATTTCAATTTGTTTTTTACCTTTTCCCCTTTTATTTCTTTGTTGATAATTTTGTTTTTTTTTCTTCTTCATGTTTCCCTCTTTTGTTGATAACTCTTTTTCTTTTGTTTTTTTGTTTTTTTTATTCTTCATTTTTCTCTCTCATTCTTTCTTCATATTTGGAGTGGAGTTAATATTTATTCAATGAAATTCAAAGGCCAAAGGCCAATTTTTGGTCAAAAACCAATTTTTACAGAGACTCTGAATATGGATGGCTAAAAGCCATTGTGAGGTCAAAGACCTAAATTCAAGGAAACCTTGAACATGTTTTTTAACTTTTCTTTTTAACTTATGTTTTTTAACTTCTCCCATTTTATTTATTTTGTTGATAATTCTTTTTATTTTTTTGTTATTTTTTATTCTTCATTTTTCCCTCTCATTCGTGCTTCATATTTGGAGTGGAATTAATACTTTTTCAATGAAATTCGAATGGCCAAAGGCCAATATTTGGTCAAAAACCACTTTTTACCAAAGAAACTCTAAATATGGATGGCTAAAAGCCACTGTGAGGTCAAAGACCTAAATTCAAGAAAACCTTGATCATTTTGAACAAAAGCCGGAGATCAACAGAAGCCCTAGGAAGGGTTGTCTCTGATACCAATGTAACATCCGTATCTGAATATTCTCAATGATTACTTAGTTGAATAATCAACCAATGGAAAATAATTCCATATTGAAAATATAAAGTAAATATTAAAGATGAATGATGATGAAAGATTACAAAGTGAGTGCCATATATATATTAACTGTAAAGGCACTTTGGATATCATCCATGAAAAGATGCGTCATTTTAGAATAGTTTATTAATAACCATTTATTAATTATTAATTATTAATTATTAATTATTAATATCAATATATATTAATTTAATATATATATATTGTTTGTTTGTTGTTATTATTTAAGTTTGTTACAACTAGTGTATATACACTAGTAATATATACTAGTGTATATACAGATATATACACTAGTGTATATATCGATATATACACTAGTGCATATACTAGTATATACACTAGCAATAAATAAGTTGAAAGCAATTGAGGTTTGTCAAACTACAAATTCTATTTTTTGCGCTGATATTCACATGAAGGGATGATTGTGGTTCCATGAAATTAAATTTTGTACAAGGAAAGATTCGATCCATTTGCAACTATTCCATCATGAAAATAAGAAATGGATGGAAAACAATCTATCATTCAAAATACAAATGACTAACCTCTACCAAAACATAATCTTGTGGAGACATCATAATCACTAGTGAAAATCTAAGGAATGGTCAAGATTTAGTTCGCTTTTTGGGGTGAAAGATGAACTCTGATTAGACTTGTACTGTTTGATTTGGAGTGGAAAATTTGAGGATCATTGATGATTGACATACCATTCAACCTTCCTCTAGGATTCTTGACAATGGATGTTACAAAGGTACATGTCGATTTGATGTTACTAATATACCCAGTGTATAATACACTAATGTATATACCTAGTGTATACACCTAGTGTATATACACTATACACCAATGTACATTCCTTCTATAGAATAACATATGAGTATATACAAAATATAACTAGTATAAACACCAGTGTATATACCTAGTGTATACACTAGGTATATACACTATACACTAGGTATATTAACGTTGTATATACTAATTACCTAGTGTATAATACACTAGTCTGTATACTAGGTATATATACTAGTGTGTATACTAGGTATATACACTAGTGTGACTAGTATATACACTAGTATATGCTAGTTATATATATTGGTGTATATATTGTACTGTACAAATTATAAACATATACACTAGTTTCATTGAAGTCCTGATAGACATATACACTAGTTTCATAGACATAACATGGGGTTTGGCCAGGGTTTTTGTGGTTAACACTTGACCTATCTCTACTTCGAGTCTGGAGTCATCCCCTATAGATCTTTCACAATGCTAAGGACAAATAGAACATAATGTAAAATAAAAGAAAATAGAACAGTTGTAGCTTTATATTTGAGAAGATATGCAGAGTCTAGCGTCATTTGTGGAAATTTGATTACAAAAGGAGTACGAAGGAACTTTTTATCATAGGCATTCAAGAAAAACCATAAACATTAGAAAACCTATAACCCTAAAAAAATATTTGATACATTATATACACAAGGATTAGCATGTATATATACACTAGGATTTACATGTGTAGATTTTGAGTTTCTAACTAAACCAAGAGCTGAGATGTGGTGCTTTCATGACCGTGACATTGCTCCTAATAGGAAACCACTCATGGAAGGTCTAACAAAAAATGTCTCCCTAGATTAGTATCTTTTGTGATGAAGTAGAACTAGGTAATCTTATTTGAATTCTAATATTCTATTCCTTTACAAACAAAGAGGGCCTTCTCATTCTTATCCATTTAAAATAATGTGTGCTAGTGTGTATTCTAAAATATTGGTGTGTCACATACATTAGGAATATACACTAGTGTATATTATGTTAGGCACATTTAGTGCATATTTTAAACTATATACACTAGTGTATATACTATTTATACACGCTAGTGTATATACTTGTTCACTAGGAATATGTCTCAAACATTATTCAATATTTGTGTCTATTAAGGGTAAATATAAAAAGAAGAAACACTTCACATTTTTCACAAAAATCTTATGTTAAAAATGATTTTTCAACAATTTTCAGTTCAAAAGATGAATTTTGACCCCAATTGTAGTAGTGAGGGGCATCAAATCCACATGTACCTTTGTAACATCCATTGTCAAGAATCCTAGAGGAACGTTGAATGGTTTATTAATTATTAATGACCATCAAATTTACCACTCCAAATCAAACAATACAACTCCAATTAAAGTTCACCTTCACCCCCAAAATCCAACTAAATCCTGACCATTCCTTCACCTCCACAAGATTATGTTTTGGTGGAGGTTAGTCATTTGAATTTTGAATGATTAATTGTTTTCTGTCCATTTCTTATTTTCATGATGGAATAGTTGCAAATGGATCGAATCTTTCCATGCACCAAATTTAATTTCATGGTTCCACAATCATCCCTTCATGTGAATATCAATGCAAAAATTTGAGTTGTAGTTTGGCCAACCTCAATTACATTCAATTTATTTATTGCTATTAGGATTTAATTAATTTGGTAGGTGACTTAAAGCAAGAAAAAAGAATCAAAGAATTTAAGAAGGAAGTTTCAAGAGAAAACAAGGGAGTCTATGGTTTGGGTCATTTCCCAATAGGGGATCAAAGAAAACTTGGTGGAACATAGAGAAGTGTGACCCAAGATCAAACTTTGTAACCGTTATAAGTGTAAGAAAATTGTAGTATCTAAGCTATGATTGAGATCAATTGTATTAAAGAGTTGAATGTTTGATATAATGCTAAAAGAAATGGAGGCCATAGTAATGTAAACTCAATTTTTATTTTCATTAGTAATACAAATTGTTTTTGGATGAAGAATCCCTTCTCCTTTATGTTTGAACCATATATGTGATTTATGTGTCTAATTTTCAATATCATGTACTATGTACTATGAAATATAGTGCCTACTTGTAGTTTAATAAAGTGATGAATAAGGTCAATGTCATCATAATACATTTCCGATAAGGTTAACAAACATTACCACTACTTTAACACTTACGTTGGTTAATTAGCATTAATACCACCTCTTCAAACCACATAATATAAATGAGTGATAATGGTAATTCTATGAATATGTGTTACTCTTCTATAATTTTTTTGGCAACAAAAAATTAAAAAATATATATATTTTTTTTAATTTTAAATTGTAGATCATCTTCTTACATTTATACTTAAATTTGTTTATACAAATAATGTTTTTTATTTAATAGCTCAAATCTATGTTTTATTTGGACTATATCCTTAAAAAAATGTATAAGAGGATAACAACACGCTTTTATGGGCCATAATGTTTTTGGGATGAAATAATTGTTCTACTTGTCATAAACATAGAACATTAAGGGGCTTATGTGCATTTACGGAACACAAAATGCGCATATACAGAATCTCTCTTTCGTATATGTGTATTTTTGCCTTCCGTAAATGCACATTTACGAAAAGCAAAATGCGCATATACGAAATCTCTCTTCTGTATATGCGCATTTTTCCTTCGGTATATGCACATTTACGGAAGGAAAAATGCGCATATATGGAAGCTCACTTCTGTAAATGTGGATCTTTCTTTTTGTATATGCGCATTTACGGAAGGAAGAAATGTGCATTTACAGAAGCTCTCTTCCGTAAATGCACATATACAGAAGGCAAGATGCCCATTTACGGAAGCGAGCTTCTGTATATGCACATTTTTCCTTCCATATATGCAGAAATGCACATATACGGAAGAGAGCTTTCGTATATGCAAATTTTTACTTCCGTAAATACGCATTTTTCCTTCTGTATATGCGCATTTACGAATGGTATAAATTTGCATATACGAAATCTCTCTTCCGTATATATGCATTTTTTCCTTCTGCATATGTGCATATACAGAAGGCAGAAATGCACATACGAAAGAGAGCTTGTATACATGCGCATTTTTCCTTTTGTATATGCGCATTTACGAAAGGCAGAAATGCACATATACAGAAGAGAGCTTCTATATATGCACATTTTTCCTTCTGTGTATGCAAATGTATGGAAGGCAGAAATGTGCATATATGGAAGAGAGCTTCGTATATGCGCATTTCTGTCTTCCATAAATCCGTACATATAGATATAAAATTGTGCATATACGAAATCTCGCTTCCATATATGCGCATTTCTACCTTCCGTATATGAGAATATATAGAAGGAAAAATGTGCATATACGAAAGCTCTCTTCCGTATATGCGCATTTCTATCTTTTGTATATGCGCATATATGGAAGACAGAAATGTGCATATATAGAAAAGAGCTTTTGTATATGCGCATTTCTACCTTTCGTGAATGCGCATATACAATTCAATTCACATTCATGTTGAGCCTTTAAATTTGTTTAATTTCTTATTGTTGGGGATATACATTGATTGCTTTTGTATATGCATTTCTTCCATATATGTGCATTCATGTACATTAGATTTTCCATATATGAGTGCACACATACAGAAAGCGCACATATATGGAAGCGCTTCTATATATGCGTGCGTCTGTACATGTGCACAAGTGTAGAAGCACAATGCATACACGGAAGCACTTCCATACCTTTGTGCATATACATAAGATCTTTCGTATATGCACGCATGTATATAAACACGTGCATATATGGAAGAGATTTTGTATATGCGTGCACAAGCATGGTAGCACAATGCATATACAAACGCACTTCGGTATATGCACGCATCGACATGGAAGCGTTTCTGTATATGTGTGTGCATATAAAGACATGCAAGAGCTTTTGTATATGAACACAAGCATGGTAGCAAAATGAATATATGAACGCGCTTCCATATATTGCACACATTTATGACTGGGAAATAGCTAGAAAGTTTAATATTGTATGTCAATCACTTTTCTGGTATAATACTAGTATATACACTAGTGTATATACTAGTATATCCTCTTTGGCTCTTGCTCATTGTTCATAACTGAAAATCCACAGTTTTTCTCCAATTATGCCCCAGATTGAACATATGTGAATACTTTGGATATTATCCTTTGCACAAGTTAAGTAAAATGCATTTTTTTATGCAAGACGTGCAAGCATTATAACTTTTAGCATATATTTAAGAGTAGTAGGAAATGATAATCATAAATTTAACTTTAGTTTGTAAAGTTAAATTTACAAACTATTTCCTATCTAATGATGAGGGATGGAATCTAAATTTGAAGCAATCACATAAGGTCCTATGTCATCTAACCTTATTAGGGTGACCTTGATTCTCAATCTTATCTAGATGAATGCTTCATAGGTTAGGCTAATAATAGGTCTTAAAAAAAATGCACTCCTCCACATCATCACCCCTTAAGCCCCAACCTTATGACGGTTTAAGTTTTTGGTAAATGGTATGGAAATGATGGTGTGCATGGGGTAAAGGTGTGCAAATTCACTCAAATGAACACCTTCACCCTCGATTTCTACCATCCTATCCCTTCTCTCATGACCACTCAATCTTACCATGAATGTCCTTTAAGTGGGTGATAAGGTCTTAGCATTGATAATCTACTAGTTTGTTCCTTTGAAGTGAGTGAAAGGGTCCTCATTGCGACAATAATACTATAGGTAGGGATAACCCTTATAGCTATTTGGATTGCATAAGTGATAACCATACATTCTATCTAGTTCATGGCTAGGTTGTCATACATGATTGTATCTATAATTTGATTAGTTATATTTACTAGACTAACCAATCAACTCTAATGATTGTGTTAGTTTCTATTTATTCTCCTTTGGTCTATTATCCAACATGATTTTTTATCTTCATATACTTTGTCACTTTGGATTTCATTATGGTTGTTTGGATTTAATTCACACTCCTTTTCCTCATTTTGATTGTCTATCTTATATCAACAACTTGTCATGCTTATTCTCCTATGGTGATCATCATACATGCTCCTCGTCATATTTTTCTATATGATAAATTATCTTTTGGAAATGAATACTATAATTTGTAATTAACACTTAAATCACTGAACAAATTTATAACATCTTTACAAGCACTAAAAGGTACATTGTTTAATGCAAACAATTCATCCTACAACAAGTTGAGCATAACATAAATTAATAAATCATAACTAAGAAACTAACAAAATTTAAGAACTTATAAAAATAATATGTTGTATATAATTTAATAAAATTTCATTTTTATTAATTTATAGATTGTTAATTTTAAGTTTTTAAATATATATAGATTATAATAATAAAATAAGAAATAAGTAAAAAAATTTCAAAACATAAAGCAATAAAATTAAATAATAATAAATATATACTATATAAACACATAATTATATAAATAAAAGAATACATAATAATAATAATAATAATAATAATCTATTTTTAAGGTCACCGCCAAGCGAGACACCAATTTGGTGTATGAGACCCCCTTGTTTGTGGGACAAGGGACCCCCCTCTGTGCAGTGATTTAACTGCTAAAGTCTACAGAGATGTACATACACTACCCCCCTCTGGATTTGAACCTGTGACCTCCTAAGAGGAAACACATGCTCTTAACCATTAGGCCCACTCATGTTATACAAATACATAGTTATATTACATAAATTATGAAAATGTAATTAATATTAAAAAAATTAATATAATTTTTTTAAGTAATTATAACTAAATAAGAAAATAAACTAAACTATAATGTTTATATTTATAATTTAAAATAAAAATAAATTATATACATTTGAATAATCTCTATAAAATAAATATGTATAAAATATTATTATATTTATTATAAATATTAATGACCATAAATATTATATTTAATTGCTTAAATCTACTTATGAGGAATTTTTCCACAAATATATACATTTCCAACTCTCTAGCATTAAGAATATTTAACATGATCAACATTCTTAGACATCATTAAGAATAGTCAACTATGATTAATTATAATAAATTTTAGTCAACCAATGTTTTTTTTTTAACAGAAACTAAAAAGGGGGGAATATATTAAAGTTGGCTGTGCACAACCATTCATTACAAACAGAAGGAACGAGAGTATCTATGCAAAGCAGAAGAGCTACACCAGAGGACTATCCACTGTGTTTCCCAAAACACTTCACTTTGAGTCTGTTCAAAACATTTATAACCGTGGGTTGTATAAACCCTTACATACTGATTACACAAAAAAAGGCAGAAAAACATTCAAGCAAAACTAAACATAAGAAGGCTAAGGGTTGCCTCTAGGCTGGACGACGGATTCTTCTTCCATTGGCAGCGCAGCTTCATCAAAGGCTCCGTTGACTCTACTGACCTGGTTCAGAGATATGAGACACTGGAGGTCCTCTTGGATCTTATCAACCTTCCCCATTATTTCACGAAGATTACTTTCATTGTCGTCGATACAGGCGTCATGATTGCTGATCTGAAGCGAGGTGTAGCTGACTGTGTCTTCCATTTTTTTAACATCTCGTGCCATCTCTCTATTGTCCATGACACTGATGGAGAGAAACTCGTACAAGCGTCTCAAATTCTTCTTAATATCCTCAATCCCCAAGTTTTCCCCTGCCTGTGCCATTTTATCAGCTTCTGACGACAAGGTGAATCGAGCGAACTGACTCTGGATAGCTTGAGTAGGAGTGTCAGAGGCTAAAAGATCATTACAACAGAATTGAAGCACAAGGAGCTCCTTGTGCAGCAAAGAATCGTCACTTCTCCCGCATATCAGAGTGCCCACGGCTCCTTGCCACCCTGTACACCTGCAGCCTAAGACCAAACTGCTTCCCCGATTGCCTGATAGAAAACCTGAACCAGTGGTAATTGTCTGTGAAATCATGAGGAAACTACACGAACAAGGAGAAAAGGTAGCAAGAGCCAATCTCTCTTTCACCACTGAGCAAATAAGGGGGAGCACCTGCCACGGGAGGCCTTGCAGGCTCCCTTCTTCGATGCCTAAAACCGTTTTCAGCAGAAATCGCAGAGCATCGTAGAAACCAGAGCCGAGAGTGGGAACGGATAGGGAAATCGCTTTGCTGCCAACAGAGGCCATGGTGATAAACATGAGAGGATCGTGAGCGTGCGAGGGGGAAGGGAGGCTATCCCCAAATTGAATGGCTTTTAATTCAACTGCCTTCGTGAGAACGAGAAGCCAGCAGGAGGACCACGCAGCAAAGAAAGGGGGAGGGGGAGGACAGTGCAATAAATGGAGGGAGCCGGCGATAAGAAGGAAGGCAGCTGTGAAGAGACGGTGGACTTCGTAGAATGTGAGGGAGGGATGGAAGGGGGGCAAAGGAAGGGTTGAAGTGGGGAGCGAAAGGGGGCAGGAAAACAAGACAAGGAGGAGGAGATAAAACCCATGGAGAGACAAAGGATAAGACCTTTTCCTATGATTCTTCAAAAGACTAAACCACTTGCGATGGTTGATCTTAGAGAACTTCCCAATTGAATGCATGAGATAAGAATGAGAGTAAGCTTTGCTTTTCATTATGGAACAAATTTGTGGATGGGAGGATTCCCGTTCTGTTTGAGATGACCTTGAGGGAGAGAGGCCCCCAAGCTGTCCATACTATCTGCTGCAGAATTGTTATTTCTGAGAATATGAAATGGTTCATAGGAGCTGAGCATAAGATGTTTAACTTTGTTGTACAGGCGGCAACAATTAACTGCTCCCTTGGGATATACGTGGATCAATTTAGATATGACGTGCTTTGAGTCTCCAAATATCAGAACCTTTTGGAATTTTTTATCCTGAAGGATCTGCAGACCTTGGAGGAGAGCCAACCACTCTGCTTCATTATTGGTTCGAGTCCCTAGGCCCCAGGAGAAAGTTTGTTCTATTTGTCCTCCGGGATCCAAAAGA
>LPNX011065001.1:0-10276 GCA_001517045.1 Pseudotsuga menziesii
TATTACAATTTGTTTTTAGAAACATAATTAATTAGTTTTTTAACCTCCTTCCTCCATAACGCATCGCTGCAACTTTTGAACGAGATACCTTGGCCAAATTTGACATCTACCATCATTAAACAAGACACAACATATAAATACTACATGTCTCTTTTCATCATATTTGTTGGATATATCCCACATATATAAAATCATGACATTCAAATGCCAACAAAGGATGTGTTAACAGGTGCCTTGCGAGAATGGTT
This sequence comes from Pseudotsuga menziesii, assembly GCA_001517045.1. NCBI lineage: Eukaryota > Viridiplantae > Streptophyta > Pinopsida > Pinales > Pinaceae > Pseudotsuga > Pseudotsuga menziesii. The sequence continues at coordinate 249 of LPNX011065001.1, forward strand.
TTCTTTGATATGTCCTGAAATTTTTAATCCTCAGAATGCGCTTTCTTTATCATGCCCTTATGATCCTCGAAGGTTCTTTCCCAATCATGCATCTGGTGTGAATCCTGTGCATCTTACCTATTTCAGGTTTTGTGGTCCAGTGATAGATTTGACTCTGATACATAGGTTCCAAATTGATATAGTTTTAGATGGACATTCTGCATGCAATTGACAGGACAACCTATCTCTTGGGAACCTTTCTGACCGAAATTGAAGAACTAGGCTCCGAGAAGATGGTGGAGTTTTTGCGGTGTCCTATTTTCAATTATTCCTTTTCAATCATTTTTGTGAATGTGTTGTGCTAATAAAGGATGTGTTGTGCTAATAATGGCATGATCTCGGGTCTCCTGGCATGCATGGCACCAGGTTGGAGAAAGAATCTGGTCTTTACTTTGACCTGAACTATCTTGAAGACCTTGTAATGGCCAGGAAATTTGATCAGGCCGAGAGCTACTTGTTGTCCTACACCAACTTCTAATTCATAGAAACACTCTTCAGTACATTACATTAAAACAAATCCATTACAAAGATATATTCTTTGAATGATCCATTACCTATCTTTGAAGTTGTCTTCAACAACAGAAATGCACAATAACATGAAAATCATTGCCAACATTTTATCTCTAGTGTTTAGAATTATAGGTCATTCTAATGAAAAGGGGGTGTTTTGATTAAATTTAATGATTTTGTTGAAGTAGATTATGATGTATGTTTTTTATATCAAATGTCTTGTACATGATTTCATCTTTTGCCGAGACACTTGTTTCCAAAGTTCACACCCATAATCAAATCACATTGGTAGGGCTTATTTTCTTCTGTGTTTGTTATTCACAATTGTTGTGTTCATGGCCAACTTGCATGCTGAGATGTTTGAGCAATGACCATTTCAATTTGAAATGGGAGCTTTTAATCTAAACAAATTTTATACAAAATTGTGCTTCTACCAAATAAACAAGTAGATAGAAAAGAGTTTTGAAGGATTTTGCATAGTTGCTCCCCTGGCAAGGCGAGGAAGCCCATCCAACCCTAAGGTCTAGATTAATTTATAACACATTTATAAATTCAATTGCAAGATTAGTTCAATTTACAATGGCACTCCAATTTACAAACTCAATGGAAGGGAATATGTAGCTTTGCTACTCATCCACCTTGTTAATTATGCAGTGGTTTGGATTGCCCTCGGGATTTTGGTTGCACATGATGGACCTCGTAATTCTAGCCTCAGTCAAAAGACAAGGCATTTTTAAAAGCCCAAATTTTTACCTCATTTATGCCTAGTTTGGGACTTAAATTCAGTGACGGGATGAAATCTTCATCAAGAAAATCAACTTCTTATTTGGGTTTGATCCAAAAACATTTGTGTAATGCGTAAGACATGTAACATTTATGTTATAGTTATTTCTTTCTTCCATCATGACATTCAAATAACTTTATTCAAGTACCTTACATCTTTTGATTGCTTTAGAGTACCTTGGAGAGATATTATAATGCAAATAATGCACTGATAACATTTATTTTAGGTTACTAAAGAGTATGTTTGAGGTTCCAGGTTTGTAATTTTTTTTATGAATTAATCCCATAGAACAAACACATTCATAAAATATCCTAATAATATCAGGGATAAGATAAGTCTACGCATGGTTTAAAACATTAAATGTGTTGACCCAAAATGTGTGAGTTGGTTATCTATCAAAGCTTGGCACATCATATTATGTGTCATATTACCAGCCCTGCCGAAATGCCACTATGAGCTCCTACAGAGTGCCTTGATAAGAATTTTAGAGGTATGAAAATTTTCCCTAATTCTAGTTTCTTTCTTATGTGAATACAACTCAAGGGAATTATGAAAGAGCTTCTCATTAATGAGGACATTCAACACAATTTAAATACTTGAAAGTGGGTTTGCAATCATAGTATTATTTAGCAGATAGTCATATGTGAGTAGCAATTTAGATTTCTAGGGATATAACATGACATGATTGTATTTGCAGGGCATCCAACTCGAGTCTATCACCGCAGGTGTGCTTTTAAACTATGGCTTGTTTGTGGAGAACAAATTGCATTTTGTTGGGGCGGCGATACATGTAGTGGAGTTATCAATGGTGTTTCCAGAGGCATCTAATTTTGGCTTATCACACCCATCCATGGCCCACATGGATGGCTCTCCCATCACCTTGGGATCTCTTATGGGTAGTCAAATTCATACTTGTGGAATTGTTGTGAGTGACTGGGGGTCTAGTGTTGGGGTCTTACGCTGCCAGACTTTGAATAATTTCAAGTTCTTTATATTCAAAGAAAAATTCCTTCTCTCAAGGGTTTATTTGTTGCACCTATGCCATCATTTGGACGAATTATGATATCTTGGCCTAAAAAACTTGTAGCCTTCACATAATCAATTACAAATTGTTATATCTTATGATATCCATCCTCCCAACATGTAAAATAATATCCAAGCATGAAAAATGATATCTAAGCATGAAAAATGATACCCAAGCAGGAAAAATAATTTGTTAACTTGTACAGATTCTTAGTAATGAATAAGAATTAAAGAAAAGAGGTTAAATGGTTGTTTAGTCATTGACAATGCATGTTTCTATTCCTTTCCAAGGAGAACCTATAGCAGATGGAGCACATATGAGGCAGGTTTGACGCAATTTTTATGGTGATCTAGAAGGAGAGATGAAGGATGTTCGCACTCTAATTCCACATTCACACAATTTGGATCATTCACTTGGTCCAATAGGATCGTTGGGTTCAGTTCTTTGAGGTCCACCAAATAGTTTGCAACAATAAACCCATGCATGCATTTACTTTCTGCTTCATGATATCTTTTAGTTGTAGAAATATATGTTGCAGACGTACATTATCAGTGCATTTATAGAGGTAATGGTGACATTTATAGATGTAATGGAATAAATAAACATAGATTACATAGTTAAAGAAGGTTTGGAATCATCGTGTTGATACTTTGTTTAATGGGAATGCAATGTGATTAGAAGAAAATATCTCCTTAACATGTCATATATGGTTTGTAAATATTGAAAGTGCACTTTATAGTGTTAGTTATATCCTAGAATTTTGTAATTCTTTAAGTATGTTTTCAATTGTTATTGGACATTTTTGTGATTATCGAGTTCTTTGGTAGCTTCCTCACTGAAACAAGTTATATGCAACACAACAAACCTCTCTCACACACACACTATATGTTTGCACATGGTTGAAGTTTGACATCGTACCCTCTACTTCAAGAAAAATCCATGACATCATAGTCAAATCCACTCCTACCTATGCAATCATGAATCACTTTGCCTTCTTAAAGAGCCAACGACCCACCATATCCACATGCCTTAAGCACCAATGGAAATGTGAAATTATTTGGTTATATGCCTAACTCTTGCATCTGATAATAAATCTCAAGCGTATCCTTATTTACGACGATATCATTCTTAGCGTACTCTCTAATTATAGTGTTCCACAAAATTTACTAGGAGCATATGTTATGTCAAAAACTAGGCGGGCATTAGATAGATTGCCACACATGGCATATCTTCTTACAAGTCTAATCCCTAACAAAGTTTTTTTCTCAAACCCATTAATAAGTACATTGGCATGCAATTGTTGCATATATTTTATATTTCTACACTCCTGCAATAAACATGCACAAGTATTGGGATTGATAGAATCACCCCTGGAAGTTGTAGGAGCATTTACAAATATATGGATATGGATATACCTCTTGTTATTGAATTTGTGATGATGAAACTGAAGAAACAAAGATAATCTCATAGATGTAATACCCCTGCTTTGACCCCGTTTGCATTAAAAGGCACATGATGTATATTTTGTAATTAATCGTGGTGCGGAGCTAAAAGAAAAAGCCCCACCATCGATTTGGTTGTGTATGTTTCGGCAATAGGTATCGTTGCCGATGGTATATCCTGCAACGATCCGGCACATTATAGTTTTGGCATCATGTAAATATGCACATCAATTTAAATAAACCTACAGCCAGCTACGACGGTGCAACGTTAAATGAAAAGGGCATGATTCCTAAGGTTAAGGGGGGGGGGCTGTCCAAACTGTGGGGGTCATTGGGAGTTTAGGCTAGTCATGATTGAAGCTATGAAAAATAAACAAACAACATTTAACTACCAAGTGTTCCTGCACAAAAAGGAATCTGCAAAACGAACTAAAACCTGCCCATGACTAAAACATTGCATAATCAACTAATAACATCATGGCCTCGCTAAAATGAAGAAAAACCCCCCCTCCCCTGTCAAGTAAAACAGTCTCAAACTACACCCTCAATGCTATGATTCCAAAAAAAATGTGCTATTCCCAATCTCATCCTAAACGGGGTGTAACCTCAAAACCGCGACCCTAGTCCACAAGAAACGCAAGCGACCCAAAGACTGGGAAACTAAAACCTCGGTACTTCGAAATAAACTAGAAAACACCTTCCTCTGCAAACTAACAGGGCACTACCCTCCCCGGACGGCCATACACAAACTGGGGGAAACTGGTGCAGACAACGTAACGCTCATCTGCACCAGTTTCCCAAACAGCCAGGTGCGGTTCACAAACTCATAACAGCAGCAAAATCAATCATTCAGCAAACAAAAACCCCCCATTGGACAGCCATACCGTCTACATGAACTATATAAGCACTAAAAAACATAACCTAGGTATTCATTAACCGCAGAGGTGGGAACTAACCAAGGGAAATGGCCCCAGTTCAACAATTCGAAAAGGAAGAGGTAGAAACAAGAATAATGGCCTACCTGGCAAGGCGCTATGCGACTGGCGAGAAGAATCCGCAAACTTCCATGTCGGCGCCACCTAGGAAAGGGATACCGACAACGAGTACAATGTCCTGTTCGACATTACAACGACAGCGTGGGCAATTCGCAAAAAAAAAAGGGAAAATAAACCCCAATCCCCGAAATATATACATCCCGGTAAAATAAACAATCGGCGGGAAAACATGACCATCAGGCGGCAAAATGACTAGGGGATCAGCGATCATGTCAGCTGCTTCTCCACAACGACGGCTGATGAAACAACTACGGGATCCGCAGTGTCAAACGAAGCATCGACAAGAGAAATAAATAAAACACTTCGCATCGGAGTTCAGCAGACTAAGACCTCGGACCAATAGTTGGTTGAAGTGCCGCAATAGTGGAAACCGTAAAGACATTGAGTTTCGGAGACCAGTCAAAATCGGAGGTAAAACAAACAAGAATTAAGCGAAAAAGATCGGCCAAGCAGCAAACATAAGAAAAATAAATCGGAAGAATAGTGCCTTCTAGAGCCGCAACGGCAGAAGCTACAAGACTGCAATCTTGCGAATCAAAACGGGCGGGGATCGGAAGAGGTTAATACAACCATCAGCGTGTTTGCAATAGATCGTCTACAACGACGGAAGCTATAGAGACAAAGAGTTCCGACGCTATTCCAATAAGCCCGTCGATAATAGGAAAAGAAAATAAAACGCATCGGAGGCAAGTACACCTTGGATCGGATCATCATTCAGCTGCATCTCTGCAACGGCGGGCGCGCAGTTGACTGCATTTTCGATTCATGGTCTCGACAACTTCCGACGGCAGGGTAAGAACTCAATGTAAGCTGTAGAACAGCATTAACATCATTGGCATAAAGATATTCCTTGAACAAACATTAGCAAAATCAAGCAAACCCAAACAAGTTGAGCAAAACAAGATAAAAAGGAGGGTCCCGAAATTTTTAGAATTTTGGGAAATTGTTGCAGCTGCAACACAGTATCAGAACTATCTCCCATACATCATTCATCATAATCGACTGGTACTCCTCAATCATGGCATCCTTCCATTCTTTTTTCTCTGCATCCTCTTCGTATTTGGAAGGTTCTTTGTCAATGATTTCATATAGCAAGCCCACATAGTTGGTGTATGGTTTAGGTCTTTTCCTTTCTCTATGCATCCCATCTGGAGCGCCATATCTTTCTGCGTATTGCAATAGATCTCATTCTCATTCTGATTTTCTCTTGTAGGAGTTCTTCTCGTGAAGTGGTTCTACATGCTCCTATGGTTTTGACATGCCATGATCTTCATGTTCTTCTGGAATTGTTTCTTTTATTGACATGTCTCGAACTCTTATTGTTTTAGGTTCTTTGGGTTATACAATAGGTAGTTTTCTAGATCTGGAGTATGTTGAGTCTTCGTCGAATGTTACATCTCTGCTTATGTCGATCTTATTGAATAATCAGAAGTATATTCGATAGGCCTTTGAAGTGTCATTGTATCCTATGAATATCCACTTCCTCCCTGAAGAATCGAGCTTGGTCCTCTTTTCGTTTGGAATGTGTATGTACACTAGGCAACCAAATATTCTGAGATGGGTGACTTTTGGTTTCTCTCCTGAGAGAGCCTCTTTGAGATTCTTTTTTTTTATTACTCGATGAGGAGTACGGTTTTGTACATACACAAATTTCCTTGATTCTTCTTCCCATAAGTGCATCGAAAGATCCTGGTCATGTAACATTGCTTTCGATGCCTCCATTATTGTTCTATTCTTTCGTTCTGCAATTCCATTATGAGGATTGTATCGAGTGCTCAACTCCCTCTTAATCCCAGATTCTCTGCAGAGTTCCTTGAATTCTTCTGAGGTGAACTCTCCACCATTATTTGACTGCAGAGTCTTGATCTTCCTTTCAATATGATTTTCGACCAAGGATTTGAATTCTTTGAACTTGTTGAAGACTTCATTTTTCCCCTTCAAGAAATATATCCAAGTATTACATGAGAAACCATCTATAAAGGAAACATAGTATACATACCCGCTTAGTGAACTAGATGACATTGACCCACAGACATCTGAGTGGATTATGTCCAGTATTACTTTTGCTTTGCTTTCACCACTTGGAAATGTCTTCTTTACATTATTTCCTTGCGCAGATCCCTTACAATTACCTTCATGTTTTGTCTATATTTTTGGAAGTCTTGAAAATGCTTTGCTTGCAATCGGTAGTGTTCTATAGTGCACATATGCGAGTCTTATGTGCCAAAGTTCACTTGGTTCTATGGAGTCATGGACCAATGCTTATTCAGGTAGTCCCTTTAACTTTTACAAGCCTCCCTTTTGCTCTCAAATCGTTGTTGCATCATCTATTGTCTTTCCTTTTGGTCGCATTAGGACTTGGCCATCAAAGAATAAAACTCGTATTCCCTTTGCATCTAATGCAGAGATGGAGAGAATATTATTCTTCAATACTGGAACATATAGCACATCTTTCATCTTCAAATATTTCTCGGAGTCTAGCTTGTAGGAAGCTTCTCCACTTCCTTTTATGGGGTATTGATAATCATCCCCAAGTTTCACCTTATGAGGTGACTCGTGCTCAATAGATTGACGAATGATTCTTTGTATCTCGTCATATGTTTGGATGCCCCACTATCTACAAGCCAATCATTGCTTCCATGTGAGATAGTGCCCGTGAGTGTTGATATCGGGACATATTATTCATCACTTGAAGAATCAGTTTCTGCGTTGAGTCTCTTTATTGTTGTTTCATCATCTTCAGCGGTGTGAGCATGATGTCTCTTCTTATTTTAATTCTTGTTGAAGAAGCCTCTGTTTTTGGGACAATCTCTAGAGTAATATCCCTTCTCATCACAAGTCACAACATCGAATGTTGGAAGTATCTCTTATGAATTTATTTTGTCTTTTATGATGATGGTCCTCCCTTTTGTTGTGACGGTGATCCTCCTTTCCGTGATACCTTCTAGTGTGAACTGTGAGAGCTTCATCTCCAGTTGATCCCATCTTCTCTTCTCTTGTTATGATTCGAGCTTCTTCTTGTGTACATTCTTCCCATCTGTTGAATTTGATCAACCTTCTTCTGGAACATATTCCTTGAATGAATGAATCCCATGATCTATGTAGACCATTCAAGGTGGTCATAACAATCTTTCCTTCTTCTATATGATCTATGTATACCATTCAAGGGGGTCATAACAATCTTTTGCTTATTCTACATTCTGTTCAACTGCTTCAAATTGTTCCTTGATTTGAGCAACCCTTGTGAAGTAGGATTGCATGGTCTTTGAGTTTAGTATCTTCACATTCTTCAGCTAGTTTCTCAATGTCATATATCAGTTGATGTTCTTTCCTTCGAACAACTCTATCAAATCATCAAACACTTCCTTCGGTGTCTTCAAGGATGGCACATGGGGGGTGAGATGATCCTTAATAGAATCTGCAATAATTCTCTTGGCCTTAATCATGTTCTTCTTATGGATAGACGTATCCTCATATTCCTCTAGTTATGGAACTTCCTTACTGATATACTGATCCAAATCATTTTCTTCAAGGATCAAGCAGATTTTGCACTTCCATGCTCGAAAGTTGTAAGCTCCCCCAAGCTTGTCCTCAAGCTGAGTATGATAAGTCATTTTGAGATGAGAACTTCAAATGGAAATAACAGAGATATAGATCTTACCGATTTGAGGTGTCTGACCTGGTTTCGGAGCTGGTTGACCTAGGATTTGGTAAGAGAAACCATAATTTTATGAAATTAGAGCTTTGGAATTCTGTCTAGATAGAAAGGTGCACCTCCTTGAGGCAAGTTGCTCAGTAATGTCCTTTTCTGAAATATGAGGTGGGAAGCCTCTGAAACTTGATGCCCTAGTTTCTCTCGGCACTAGTGTCTTGTTAAAAAATAAATCTTCTTCAAATTTGATTCTACTTCCTACAAAATATGTGCCATCCTAAGACAAGTTATCCTATCCCCCTTTTCGCGACGATCTATGGAGAGAAGACCTTCAACATGGAATCCCTAGTTTCTACTGCTGCACAGTGCCTTCTTTTAGAGAGGATTTGATATCATGTTGGTTTTTCTAATGTAATTTAAATTGATTAGGATCTTTATTTGAAATAATATCACAAGCACACCAAGTTTAATTATATAGAGCATATATAGAATACGCAAATATTTTTCTTGGGGAAGCCAGAAAGTAGAAAACCCTGCAAACTTCCTCATAATAGCTTCGTCACTAAGACAATATCACAAGATGGAAAATACCAAGTATAAGAATTCTTGTGTAGATCTCTTCCTCTCCTCCTTGTTCTTCTATCTCTCCTCATGTGAACTTGAGTGACTGTGTGTGTGTATAAACGAGAGAGGGTGCCTCCCTATTTATACTCTTCAAGTGACTGAACTTACAACTTGATTGGGTCAACTTCTTACGTTAACAGGTCCGACTTCTCCTAGGGGGACCTAAAAATACATTTTATTATATTCAACTTAAGGACTATTGCCCCGACTTACAACAGAGGGTTTACCTCAATGACCATAGACAATAATGACATCCCGAAAGGAGGAAAAAACATCTCCAATGGGGGTACAACAATGTACAATAATAATATACATTAGAATATCTTCCCAAGTTACAAATACAACAACACTTTATTCATGGAAAACATCATTTATTATTTGTTGATCAATTCGAATCCTATGTTAATAATATTAAACAATAAATGAGAAATAACTCTGTAAGATAATGATGATATCATATAAGAGAAATGGATACATAGATGCAATGATAACCAATTATGACAAAAAAATTGCTCGCAGAATGACTTAGAGCTCTTAGGTTACGACAATGCATGTTATTTGTTGGTGTCTAGCTAAAGCAACATTTAGGGAATCCAAGACCATAATGATTCAACATGCAAAAGGATATTTGTGAGGCTCAATTTTACCAGTCTTAAACCTTGTTGAGGGCTATTTTGTAATTGATTAAAGATACAATTTATGGGGAGACCATCTCAACATCAAAAGGGTTCAATCTTGGTAGCTTTTGGTTACAGACTTGTAGTAGGACTCTTTGAAGAAGTTTGATAGTACATTCCTAGCCTATTTTCAGGACTATCCTCTCAACTCTTGGAACTATTTTCTGAGTGTTCTAGAAGAAAATTGAAGTGATTTTATGGCAGCAACATAGTCCATGAAA
>LPNX011065001.1:41704-52225 GCA_001517045.1 Pseudotsuga menziesii
GTTCTTGAGGGTTTAGTGGTCGACTGATAACTGCCTCAGATAGTTTGTTTTGGTGGATAACTCATGGATTGTCTGGGCTTGTTGTGGTTATCTAGTTTTTGAACTTGGGTCTATGGTTCTGGAGCTTGATTAGTAAGATCATGGTTATTTAACTCTAGTTCGGGTCTATGGTTGTCTGTTGATACTAGGAGTTGGAATTGGGGCCAGCTTTTGGTGCGGGTGAAAGTTAGGCTAGTGCTCAAAAGGTTAGGGTTCGAGCTTGGGTTCGTTAAATTTTTGTCTATTGTGGTTCCCGAAGCGAGGTTTCTTTGGGTATGTAGGTTTATTCGTGGGGTGTGTTGCGGATGCCATTGGACTAGTCTCATAGCAGGGTTTGCTAAAAACAGAGAACAAATAGGCTGTGGGTTCATGGTTTATATTTCATAGCACAGGTGTAGTTGAAAATTTGATTTTGTTGTTTTTGTTTTTTCCTTTCTCCCCTTTTCATATTTTCCCCTGATTTTATTTTTCCTTCTTTGAGAGTGGAAAAGTGCATTTTCAATGGATGTCTCTAGAAATAGCTATATGTTCATTTGCAATAAACATTCCACACTACAAATTAATTGTATGATAATTTGCTATATCATTTTTATTTGCATTTGCTATAGGAATTTTCTTCTTATTTGTGGTGTTGATGATGCCTTTTCTCTACAAGGTACTTACAATTTGAGTTAAACATTCCTTTAGTATCATATTCAATAAAATTCCAACTTTGCTATGATTAATGTGCATTCCTACATATCTTTGGTTAGTTTATGAAATAGTTGCTTATTATATAATGAAACATGATTCAAATGTAGCCTGGAAAGTAGTGAATGATATTGCATTGTCTATTTTGATTGTTGTTCCTTGGTGTTCCATTGCATTACTAATAAATATGAAAAACAGATTGTGTCTAGAGCCATCTAACATCCCCTCCTCACTTTCCTATATGTTTTCATTTTGCAGTAGTGTCTTTAGATCTATTGTGATCAAGGTGTTGGTACACAAATGTGTGCTGTCTGATTGATTGCTTGTTGATTTAAGCCTTATATATATTTTGTTCACTTGTTTTGTTGAATGTTGTTTATTCTCCTCAACTGACACCAATAACTTCGGAAAATATAGCAAGTGGGGTTCGTTGACTAGTGCATTTAAGCAACTTTGCCAAACAACTTTGATAAAATTATTTGATATGAAGAGACACATGATAGATTATGGAAATATATATATTGGCATTGAATCAAAGGATATGGTGATTTGTAGTTCACACAACAAAGATATTGATTGCACATTGGCTAAATTTCATCTATTCTGATTACATAGTTTCTATTATGAAGCAGGAGACTACATGTTCAATGCATTGGCAGTTTTATCGCAGTTCCACTATTCAACACTTGAAATAAGACAAGGGATTGTGAACCATTTTTGCCATTGCTTAGATCGAGGAGACCCCATGACCCTATTGTTATTGTGGTCAAAGCTAAGCATTGAGATCTTAGCCTCTTTGCACAATGTTTTGGATGTTGCCATGTACTTGGAATGAATGTGCTTGTTTGCATCACAAGTAAGTGGCCATTTTGTAAATGGGCTATGGGGTGATTTATTTAGATGTAGACACCACGTGAGTGGGATGTAGATCAATGTGCACAACTGAAATCAAAATAGAAACAATCACATACATTACAATGTTTTCCAGGAATTATGGCTTTTAATTGAATGAAACATTATCTTTACAATAGGAAATTACAATGTGAGACTATGCTTTGATTAATCGGCATGGACATCGGCTTTTATACCACCTTCATCAACACATAGGTGTGAGGGAATTCTTTGTCCTCAACAACCACTCTTCCACTAGAATTAGTAACCCTTGTCTCTGAACACATACCAATATTTATAGTGACCTAGTGGAGCAGATAGTTCACAGTGTTAGGCAGGACATGCTGAGAAGCATTGTCAACCTAGAAGTGGGTCAAGACTTGGCAGCTCTGTCTTTCACACATACAATGGAAAATATGCAGAAGTGGGACTCAGAGAATGGTCAGGCGAGACATCCCAAAAGGAAGACGAAGCAAAACCTATGAACGTGTGAATTCATATCTAATTGGTTGGTTAATGTGAGGCATATGTTTCTCTCATTTTGGGTTAATGGTCTGATTTTTATGATTTTTGTAGATTCTAAGTCTTGTTGATAAAAAGATAGTTAGGTCAGGTCTCAAGAAATTATGGAACAATTTGATGACTTTTTTTAGTCGAATTTGATGATATCATCAGATATAAGAGACCTGGATGAATAATTGGATGAGTTATGCTCTCTCTACAAGGCTCTTAATTTTGTAATTATGGTTCTTTGATTTTAGTACAATAATAGAAGGATTTTCAAGCTTACCCACATAAAAAAGATTTAGATCTATAACTAAAATGCCATACAAAACCGATTGATAACTATAAGAAACTAATTATAATCATGACTATCCAATAATGAAACTATGGTTTGATCCTTATTATTATTCCTTTCCTTTCAAGGAAAAACTTTAACGATCAGCTTTTGGCATTCGAGCTATGTTGGGGCACGCACCTTAACTGTCCTTAAGTTTTGTAACTTCGCGGGTTTTGTGGGGGTTTGTAAGCCGAGTTACAACTCAAAACAGTCTTAGGGGTGTCGGGGTTGAGTCAAAGTCCTCTTTTTGTAATAAACCCATGGTTTAAGTCCAGGGTTTAGGGTTCGGGGTGCCCATGGTTTAATCCCATGGTTTTGTAATAAGTGCTTTGTATAAATAATCACTCTTGTAAAGAATATAGGTTAGGCTTTTTGATGTAAGATTAATTGATGCGAAGCTAAGGCTATTTTGGTAAGAAAGGTTAAGTCCCAGCTGTGTGCGTGGACGACCTCTGCAGCTGTGTGCGCAGAGGGTTTTTGGAGATTAGGAAGATCTGCAGCTGTGTGCGCAGAGGCCTGTAGCTGTGTGTGCGGCTTTGAGGACTTGAAGAGATCTGCAGCTGAGTGCGCAGATCAGAACTGTGGTTTTTGTAAAGAGTTGAATAAAACACAGTTCTGTGGACGTAGCCCCTACACTAGGGGTGAACCATGTTATATCTTGTGTCATGGTTCTTTTGTGTTGTTTTTTTATGTTCTTTTATGCATTGATAAAGTAAATAACTGATAAATAGGATCACTGCTATAAACTAACTTCGCTGTGAATTCCCAGAAAAGAGTTAAGCAAGTCACTGTTGTTGATCTAACTGCGAAGTTATATATGTGAATGACGAAGTTCTGTGTTGAATGATTATAAGTTATTAAAGGCTAAAGGTACAGTAATATCCCTATTCTGCTTGTAGAAACCTGATTCTGCGGCACCCCATAGCTGTTTCGGGTGAGACTGCAACCTGCTAGCAGGTTGTTGCCGAAAGGGCCAACACTGTGGGTCTTTTGTTGGTGTGAAGTTCATGGTATAAAACTCGGGTCTGCCCTATAGCCCAAAAAATTAGTTCCGTTGCCGGTTGAACTCAATAACTGCTCAAGAGGGGTTTACGTCGTACCTCAAGGGATATGTTCTGGAGACCCTCTGTGAAGGAAATCGGTGATTGGCTTGATGAGACTTATCTGAAATTCGCTGAGTAAGAGAACAAAGATCTGCGTCGTAGTGCAAACGAATTTTTACAAAGGTATGTTTTTTGTGATGTTTATGAAATTTTCTTTGGTAGTATCCACATAGAGTTGCACCAATGGTTATCCAGGTTGACAGAGAGAAGGATGAACTTCCAAGAAGGTCAGTTTCCTGCTTGGACCCCCGCAAGAATTAATATACTAAAAAGGGTGAACAACGAGATATCTCGAGCTGTTGATTTCTGGACGGTGCAAACCCTTGAAGCATTTGTGACGGAGTTCGCCATCGACACGAGTACCTCCTTTAGTGAAGCCAAGTGGCAGTTTTTCAAAGGACCAAGGGGTAAGTTTTTGAATTCATTTAGTTTGAGACTTAAAATACTATTAGTTGAAAAGGGTATATTGCTCATTGAATCAGACTGTTAGATTTAGTATTACTAACCTATGTTTCCAAGTGAAAATACCTTCAACGAGCAAAGTGGTTTGCTACGAAGTGGCAAAAGGTACAAGAGATATTTTGGATCCTATTCCCTAGGTCAGCATACCGAGTATTCCCCTGTAAATCCCACAGATTCCGAACCCGAAGAAACCCCTTCTATTGGAAACCCTCCGATAACCCCGCGGCACAAACCTGTTATCTCTGAGAACCCGTTGCAGTCCGAAAGTCACCCTAGCCCGAGTATTCCTATCGCAGGTCAGTCTACCCCTGTATTTTCCCCCCCACCTACTTCCAGTCCCCCTCCAACCCCCCCTAGATCCACTATGGCCCACATGAACGATGATATTAAGCTCCCTGTTTTCAAAGGAACTAGATCAAAGGATCCAGAACAGTTCTGGTTTTTATGTGAAGCAGTGTGGACTGCTAAGAACATTACGGATCAAGATACAAGAAGGGCGCAACTAGTTACTTCTTTAAGAGACCGTGCCTTGACCTGGTTCATGAAGTTTTCCAGCACTCAGAACCCTGTCTTGACTGATATAAAAGCAGCAATGATAAAGGAATTTAAGAAGCCGAAATCAGAGTCGCAGTGTATCACTGAATTGAAAGAGATTCAGTAGAGGTGCAGAGAATCAGTGTTGGACTTTTATAAGAGGTTAAAAGTTCTGCTAAACCAAGTCAGTTTCACCATTGGACCTACGCAGCACAAGGAATGCTTCATTGCAGCGTTGGTACCGCATATCAGAACTCCACTTATACAACAGAAGGTTGCTGTCCAGCGAGAGGCTCTGGAAATCGTGATGAAGCTTGAAACCGCTCCTGTCGATGATAATTCTGGTATAGCTCAAATCCAAGCGCAATTGGCAGCGATGGCTCTGGAGCTTCGTGATATGAAGAAAGGAAAAATCGGTCGCGAAGAGGTTTGGTGTACACAATGTTGGACAGAAGGTCACGACAAGGAACAGTGTCCTGTGGTAAGAAATTACCTGAATACTGGTGCGCCAAACCCGTTCAACCCTACTGTTCTATATTGTGAGATCTATCAGACAACTGGCCAGCATCGACCTGAGAATTCCTGTCTGCTCCAGAGGTATGTGCAAGTCCCCAAGAACCCCTACTGCAAGTTCTATAAGTCAGTAGGACATAATGAAGATGAGTGTCGCAGTTTTGACCTCATGAGAGAGCGCACCTATGATGCCTATCGGGTACAAAATGAGGGACAGAGAAATGATGGCTATGGTTACCATGGTGGTGCATCAAGTAAAGGTGCTTTTGGAGGTTGTGGTCGTGGTGGTATGGCTGGTAGAGGAAGAGGTCAGGTGGTGTGTTATAACTGTAACCAGGCCGGACATCTAGCTCGCGACTGTCGGAACCCAACTACGACATGTTGGTATTGCAGAGCAGTTGATTATGTCATTGAGCAGTGCCCGCAGCTTATAGCCAAGATTCAGGAAAGAAATAGTGCCCCAACTCAGAGTATTCAGATGATTACTATGGAGCAACGACCTGTCCCATCCATTAATGTTGTTACCAGGAGTGGCGCCACGACCGAAGTGCAGAACAAGGAAAAACAGCTTGATGAGGCTTGGGTTCCTAAGGCCCCGGAGAAAGTCCCAGCATTTGATGTCGAAAGAGAAAAAGAGACATTCATGGAAGCCAAGAGAGATTTTGCTAACCCAAGCACCTCAATAGCCCCTGTGCAACAACATCAGCAAGAGTCGCAGCCGCAAGAAGCTTCGATGGATAAAGTAAGTACATTGTCCTCATTTTTATAGAGCTGTATGAAACTCTTAAGAAATCAGAATGCTTTACACGAGTTGTAGAAAGTTATTGCTTCTTGCGAACCTCAGCGAAGTTCTAGTAAGACAAAAACTGTTCATAGAGTCAGAAGAACTGGTAGGGAAATGAGGTTGAATGCTCAGATAGGAGAGTATGAGATGACTGATGTGATCTTGGACTTAGGATCAGAAGTAAATGTCCTAACCAAGCAGACCTGGGAACAAATGGGAAAACCTACCCTGGAATGGTCCCCTATACAGTTAAGGTTAGCCAATCAGCAGAAGATTGTGCCCCTAGGAAGATTCCCTGGTGTCCCAGTGGATATTGCTGGGGTCAATACTTTAGCAGACTTTGAAGTTATTGAGATCATTGATGACAACAATCCCTATCCAGCGTTGTTAGGAATTGAATGGGCAATGGAAAATGCTGCAGTCATTAACCTTAAGAAGAGACATATGAATTTTGAAGGGAAGGGTTTGAGAGTCATAGTGCCACTGGACCCTTCTCAAGGAGAACGGTACACATAACCACTCAGAGATGAAGATCAGGATATCCTAGATCATATCTATCATATCACAGCTAAGGAAGAAGATTATGTTGACCCTACTGTCGAAGGTACAATGGACTGGTAGTGTGACAACTCCTGCATGAAAGATTCAGATGATGGGTTAGAAAATTGGCAGAATAGACTTTATGAGCTACATGGACATAGATGTGCCAGACTTACCAAATCTCTCAGATGGCTTGGTGCACAGGTAAGCATGAGGATACGAAGCTCGCACAAACCATGAAGGAACGCTTCGGCCTGACGAAGGGAAAATGAGGGTATCACACTTCCGCGATTCAACACAATAATGTTCACTTCGTAGCTAGGATTTTAGCATGCAAGCTCATGCAAAAGTGTAGACCATATGAAGTGCCTACCCCGGTTATTAGAATTGCTGCGAACTGTGCCGAAGGCTACAGTTACAACTTGGCAGCGTATATCGCGAAGAAATTCCTTGAAGATGCTCGCGACGCGCAGGAGAAAGGTAGGCCCTTTCACTATTCATGGTTGATAGTCCTTATTGCCTTGGTAGTATGGCAAGAACCTACCGAGGCACAGTTTGCTGCTATACCTCCGGACATGCCTGGCGCAGTAAGGTACGCCTCTCTGTGGGGTTCCCAGGATAAAACCCTGCAGCAGATGACAAACTGTGTATTTGCCTTTTATATGATGAGTATCTCATATGAGATCACAAAAACTCCTTGTCTCAGTAATGAGTTATTCGCTCAATACGATGGCGCAACCCATTTCAGCGCTGACATGCATCATATTTTCATCCAGGCCTGCGCGGATCAAAAGCATCAATGGTTTAAGTTACCGTATGTAGTGACCCAAGAAGAAATCTGTGTGGTAGTTCAACAGTGGCCAGCTGAATGGTTAAAGGACATAGGGACAAAACCCACCATTCCAGTTCCCCCAGTTACCAATGTGGGCACAGGCCCTAGTCGTACACAGCAGCAAGACCCCCCCGAAGACAGTGAAGAACAAACCGAGTCGCAGCAGAGTGAAAGCGACCAGGGTGGAGATGATGGAAATGAAGAAGAAGAAGAAGACTCAGTTAAAACTAATTCAGACCCTAATCGACAGGATAAGCGCAAGACACCAGAGCTAGAGGAAGTGAGCAAACCCCAGTCCCGGAAGAAAACGAAGGCGTTGAAGGACAAGAATATTGACGAGGAGCCCAGCCTGACAAGTGAGGCGCTTGACCAGGCTCTATCGAAGTCCATAGAAGTTCTCACCAAGAAATGGTCAGAATTTGCAGCTACGCATCTAGATGCCATCACCGGTGTAGCAAAGCATATTTCGGAGTTGAAGGACTTAGCAGAAAAATCACTGACTGGCACTGCAGCAAGCAGCGCCCCAGTAAGCGCATAGCCAGACCTACGGCAATGGTCAGAGATAACAAAGGCCAAGTGTCAAGTGCAGCCCTCATATTAACTGACGTAGCGTCTCGCGCGGAGATGAGCATGAAGGTTGGAATAGATTACACTAAGATGTCTATGACGGAGCTACATCTCTGTCAGTTAGCAATTATGAAGGAAATCCAGGCACGAGACCAGTATTCACAAATGCAATTGGAAAATGCCATCAGTCAGCAGTAGGGCATCGCAGCGCAGCTGGAGGCAGTGGAGCAGAGAAAGAGGGATGCAGAACGTAAGTGGATTACATTGGTAGGAGTTTTGGATGGGGCATGTCGAAGTCTTCCTGACTTCGACGTACAGCAGGTGAAAGAGCTAGAACAAAGAATAGTCAGGTTGAAAGACTATGCCCAGCAGTCTCGCAGTAAAATAGAGAAGCTCAAAGCCGAACATGAGGCTCAGATTTTGGAGCTTCAACTCCGCATCATCCCGGAGAGCCCACCAGAGGTCAGGGAGCAGCGCCGCACAGATATTCAGGCCTCAGCAACGAAAATTTTAGATATCGTGAGCAGCGCAGCAAAGTTGCTAGAAGACAGTATTGAGGCCTGGACCACCCTGCAGGAATATCCAGAAGTAGGACAGCTGCAAGAAACCATCAGGCAACGACATACAGAGTTGGATGCAGTACATGATCAATGAGTACATGGGGTAACAAACAAGGAGTACATGATCAATGAGTTTTCAATGGTGATTTTCACAAAAGAGAAAAGGTCAATACATAATACGTTTTGATCTTGTTGTAAACATTTAAACCATGGTTTTGATATAATTTTCAAGGAATGTTTGGAACTATAGTGAAGTGGGTGAAAAATTAATCTACGTGGAAGTTGGTGGAGGTATAAAAGTGCCCACGTGAAGGGCTCTTTGGTGCCTCCCAGCTGGATAAAGGGGAAAACCCTAAGCGAAGCCTGAAAGGATTTATTTTTGTGTTTTGTTGAGCTGTGAGAGAGCCAAGGGCTCGACCCTTTCTGAAGAGAAGAATACTTACCAAAGAAATGATTATTGCAACTTGGAGAGTCATAGACTCATCCTCCACTGGCACCTTTGCATAGATAAACGTTACCATGGGTTCTTCGCTGAGGTTTCAATACTTGTTCCTTCGCTGAAGTTTCAACACTGGTTCCTTCATTGAGGTAAGATACTCCTTCATGTTGTTTTGATTTCAGTTTTCGATTTTACATTATAATGTTGAAGCTCAATTTAACCCTCTTCCAAAATGTCTTACTGGTAGGAGGGTTTCGTAAGGTGCTCGACGAGTTGGGTTTACAGAAGAAGCTGGGGTTGAGGGTACCGACGTCGAAGGGTTCTGCTAACACCCAAAAGTCCTTTGAATCCTTCGTTCTTGGAGTATGAAAAGATTTCACAAGCTGGAAAAATAGAGTTCTTTTTTGTTCTGATTTTGTTTTGGAGATACCAGGGTTCCTTCGAGCTATTCTGTTGACGGTAAACACTTATGTGTTTTTTTTTGGCCTTTACGGCGTTATTGACAGAGATAATTTATATGGTTTTTAAAAGGCCTTTAGGCCATGGACAATGTTGATATTTTATATTCCTGAAATCTTTACAGACTATGAGTCTACGTAAAAAGATGTATTTTGATACTTTTAATGTAAAATTTTGTCCAAGGTTTTAAACACCACGCATTATTGCAATTTCGCCTCTATCTTGGTTTAGTTCTATCATTTTGCTTTTGGGTTTACCTTGTAACTGATGAATTGAAAATATTACTCTGTGTAGAATTCATAGTTTGTTTATTGTTCCATGAAATTAATTTTACAAGGATTATAAGGCGATAAGGCCATTGAAATCTTGGTTTTAATATGGATTTAAAATATTATTAAGATAGTTTATAACATTTAGAACAATTTTGTATAAACGTTAATTTAAAAAGGTTACCAATCTGATTTTCAGATGGGTATGATCCATTGTTGGTTGTTTCCTTACTTTGTTATTGAACCTAGGGTATTTTCAATGTAGTTTCCAGTTATTTTATTACTTGGGAAAAATTCTTCGCCTTATAGGCTTGAACTCTTGACCTGTCATAAGAATAAATTTAGATGGGAAAGTTGGTTTGATTTTTATAGTTAAATTTACTATTTGTTAATTGTAATATGTTAACCCTAAATTCATTTTTTGTAAAATAAAAGATGAGTTATTCGGTTGTTTGCAATGGTACTGGGTAATTTATAAAAAATAAGCCTTTTAGTTGTGTATTAGTAACTAGAATAATTCAGAATTTAATAAGCCTTTCGAGGGATAATCTACTATGAAAAATTGTTTACACAGTAAAATTTATTCCTCCTAGAAATAAAACTTCCTATCTTATTTTGAAAGCAAATAACAGTTTAGAAACTCTTAACATTTATGAAAATGTCTCAGAATATAAACATAAAACAATTTTAAAGTTAAAACTCTAGAACAATGTAGAACTTGTTAACTTCTGAAGTGGATAAACACCCAAAGAAGACCATTCCTCCTAACCGTCTCCTGAAAGCAGCCAAGATTACTTGCTTTAGGATGCTCGAGCCTGTTCACTGAACCACCAGGATAGAGATTCCATGTAGAATCCTATTCAATACTATTTGTAACTTAACATTCACACTTGCAGTAAAAAAAACTCTTAGCATTTCACTATAACTTTCCCCTCATCGAATTTCCTCTTGTGTGCCTAACTTTGTAGTTTCTAGTAAATCCAAAAGTTCAATATTGA
>LPNX011065001.1:52392-69121 GCA_001517045.1 Pseudotsuga menziesii
CGATTCCAGAGAAAAATTTCTCTCTTGTCGAGGATACAGTCCGGTTCCACCTGAAAATATCCTTCTGGTTCTACCTGAATAACATTCCAATCTATTACATGAGTAGCATCATTTCCATACTTTTTCAATATAGAAATATGAAATATGTTATGTATTTTGAGATTAGGTGGAAAATCTAACTAATAAGACACTAGTCCAACTCTTGACAATATCTCAAATGGTACACAATACCTGGGTGCTAATTTAGCGCAAATCCCCAACTTAAAGGAGTTTTGTCTGGGTTTTACCTTGACAAAAGCATGCTCACCTACTTGAAATTCTTTTTGAGTTCTTTTAAGGTGTGCATGATTCTTTTATTTGTCTTGTACAATTTTTAGAGTGCTTTGTACCTGTTTCATTGTTAGTTCCATTTCTTTTAATAGGTCAGGTCCTAACATTAATTTTGCCAACCAGATTACTCCATGTAATGGGGGTATTACATTTTCTACCATACAGTATTTCAAAAGGACTAAGTTTAGCTGAAGCTTGATAACGATTGTTATATGCAAATTTGACTAAGTGCATATATTCTTCCCATTTCTTTGGATGATCCCTAACATACATTCGTAACATATCTTACAAAACTTGAGTTACTCTTTCTGTTTGTCCATCCGTTTGCGGATGATAAGCGGTACTGAAATTTAGTTTAGTATATAATCCTTTAAACAATGATTTTCAGAAATGACTAGTAAACTTAGGATCCCTATCAGAAATTATCATCTTAAGAATTCCATGCAAACGAAAGATTTCCTTCATAAAAATATTAGTTCAATATTAGCATCCTTATAACTAGTTTTAACAGGTATAAAATGAGATGCCTTGCTATGTTTGTCTACCACTACCATCACAGAATCATTTTGCTTTTGATTTTTAGGCACTCCTGTTTTTTTTCCTCGGAAAAATTTGTAATTATATTTCATTGAAGAGCAAATTACATAGCACATGTAGGTGGATCAATATAGACCCACAAACATTGTCACAGCTTTCCCGTCTCAAAGAGACAATAACAAAAATAGTAACAGCATAAAAAAAAACGAGTCTGTAAACAGCTCTGTAAGCCATAGTAAGGTAAAAACAGAAAAATGATTGTTCCTATACAGCAATCCAAAAATAATCCTGAAACTGTCAATGGGTCTGAGCAATCAGCTGCGTTGACTTCATAGACTGGCCACCGCATGTTGAGATCACACCCAAGCCACCCTGTTGTGGATCTTTCCTTCAAGAAATCCATATATTTGCATAGCAGCATATGAATGAACCTATGGAATTATTAGCAGTGACACCAATCATCCATATATTAACATGATAGGATAATTGAATTGTGTTATTAATCATGCATATAGATCCTCATACAATGATATCACCTGCGTTTAAAACTTCATGGAATGGCCGGTGATAGTAGCTGTAAGCTCCTGTGGGAGCTAACATCTGAATCCTCCAGATACCATAATCAAGCTGCAATGTTTCTTTGGACAGCCGGTCTTCCACCCTATTGCGTTCCCTGTATATATGAGTGAATGTTAATTTGTTGAAATGTTGTTTGAGTAAAAGTATCTCTTCTAAAATAGGAAGCAGCTGCATGACATTGCACAGATGAACCTCTTTTACCCATTCTATTACTAACATGGAATCCCCAAAGACTTGTAATGATAGGCATCCCTGTTCTAATGCAAACAGTAATAGAAGTCTAATAGACATAAGTTCAGCAAAATTGTTAGATCCTCTCCCGAGGCCAGCAGAGAAAAGGAAAAAATGTGATTCGGTTTTATATAAACCCCCCCCCCCCACCACAATGAAGTTGATTATCCTGGGCAGCTCCATCGAAGTAGCCCCACGGCATCGACTTATCAATCTGTTCTTCTCTTATAACTCTGATCTTACAAGGCCGATCAGATGTCCAAAAATGTTGAACAATCGAAACAGCCTGGGCAGCAACAGATTCCAAAGGAGACCTGCAATCCTGAAAAATCACCTTATTCCTAGTGAGCCAAATCCCCCAGATGAAGATGCATGGTAAAGCCCTTAGTGATAATGTGTGTCGACTCTCCCACCAATTTAAAAAAGCTTCTTGAACACTCTGACCAATCCAAACAACCTGAACCCTGAGCAGATTGCAAATATCTTCCCATACCGCCCTTGTGTAGCCACAACTGATAAAAAGATGAGCAGTAGTTTCTTCTTCCTGTCTACACAGTGCACAGAAGCTCGGTCCCTTATAACACCTTCTCTTAAGAACCTCCCACGTCGGAGCTTTATTTTCGAGAATCGCCCACATGAGAATCTTTGCCTTGCCCGGACAATTCAGTTTCCATAAAATTTTCCACCACCATACCAACTCCCGATTATGGACTTCCACATTAAGCTGAATGTATCCAAGCTTGGGTGTGTATCTTCCAGCGGGATGATGATCCCAGACCAATTCATCCACCCTATTGCTGAGTCTGATGTGAGTATCCCTCAGTCTGGAAATATAATGTTCCCATTCGAGCAAGAGTGGTTCAGATAAACCAAGTCTGCCTCTTGTAATCCAACCCTGAAACCATAATTTAGTAAATTCCGGATCTGCCACATCAGCCAAAAACACCATTCTTCCTTCTCTTAAACACTGCCTCAAAGCTTCTGAAAGAATATGAGCCCCTTCACAGCCCACCCACGGATCCAGCCCAATCCGAAGTAAAATTCCATCCCCCACCCTCCAAACCAGCCCAGAACCGATTAAGTCAAAATTTTTTATCACTGCTTTCCAAACCACCGAACAATTTCCCCTGGCCTTGTTTTCCATCCGAATCCAATCCAGAAGGGAAGAAGGTGCTATATGTTTATGGTAAACCACATTTGTCCATAAAATCTGAGAATGTATAAGCCTCCAAGCAACCTTTGCCCCCAGGGCTTTTGCAGATAAGAAGATATTTTTTAAACCCCATCCTCCCAAGGCCTTGGGCACAGCTAGACGATCCCATTTAACCCAGACCATGGATTTTTGATCACTCTTCCCCTGCCAAAGGAACGTGAAGCATAGTTTTCTCATCTGCTCCAAGATCCCCACTGGTATCCAAGAGAGAGATATCCAAAAAACCGGTATAGCCTCCAAAACAGATTTGACCATTACTAACCTCCCTGCCCGTGACAGCCACTTGTGACTCCACCCATGTAAACTTTTCTCCAACTTGGCCACTAACCAAGCCCAATCCGCCTTGAGATATGAGTTGGGTTTGAGATAGAACCCCAGATACTTTAGGCCTGCATCCAATGCCAATGTCCTATAGGGAAGTCTGACAGTAATTCTTCTAATCTCCTCCTTAGATAAATTTGAACTTGAAATGGTCGATTTGCCTATATTGACTTGCATTCCTGCTGCAACTTGAAGTAATCTGAGCCCTTCTGCCAATTTTTCGATGCTTTGTCTCGACCCATCACAGAACAAAAGAATGTCATCAACAAATAGAAGATGTGTAATGTACAATGCCTGTGAAATAGGTATACCCCGAAAAGTTCCTTCCTCCTTTGCAGCATGGATAAAATGACTAAGCCCTTCAGCAACCAATAAAAAAAGCAGTGGGGAGAGCAGGCATCCCTGTCTTAAACCCCTCCCTGCTGTGAAGAAATGACTGGCTGAGCCATTAATTAAGACAGCAAATGAAACAGTGGTTAAACATGCCATAACCCATCTAGTGAATTCATATGAGAAACCCAAATGTGTAAGAAGCATTATGATGTAAAGCCAACTAACCCGGTCATAGGCTTTGGATAAGTCTATCTTAATCACTGCACCTTTCTGTTTTTGAACTTTCATCGTATGCAACCCTTCCTGCGCTACTCCAATCGCCTCATGTATTTGCCGGCCTTCTAGAAAGCCAAACTGTTCGCTAGAAATATGCTGAGACAACACCTCTTTCAACCTTCTTGAAATTACTTTGGAGATAATCTTGTAAAGACAATTGCATAAAGAGATCGGTCGATAATCATCAAACCCTTCAGCATGATCTGATTTTGGGATAAGGGCAATAAAAGTAGCGTTTATAGGGCCGTGGATAAAACCTGCTTGCCTTGACTCTTCCACCACAGCCAACAAATCACGTCCCACCAGGTCCAAGAAACCTAAAAAGAATTCAATAGGCCAGCCATCTGGTCCCAGACTCTTGTCTTTATGAAAAGAATGTAAAATAGCCAACAACTCCACATTTGTAACCTCCCCCATCAGCTTCCGATTTGCCTCCTCGTCCACAAACCTAGGGAAGAGTTGTGCAACACGAATGACCTCAACAATAGAAGCACCCGGCTGTTCCTTGAAGAGGGTTCCAAAATGATCAACTCCCAATGCAGCCAATCCATCAAAACTAGACACCATCTCACCTTCAGCTGAAGGTAACTCCCAGATGGTGTTGGAGCACTTCCGACCTTTTGCATATGCGTGAAAAAATTTAGTATTCTCATCCCCACAATGTAACCAAATCGCCTTGCTCTTCATTCGCCAAGTAGCTTCCCTCTCACACAGAATATCATTCCTCTTTTTTTCCCACGAGAGCAATTCCTCCTTGCTATGGGCATCCAGAAATCCCAATCCACAAGAATTGAGAAGTCGATCAATAGCCACCTCACTTTCACTGAGAGTCTGTTCATCCAGAACTCATTTTTCATGCGCCCACTTAATAGTGGCCTGCTTAACCCTCTGAAGATTATTATGAAAGTGTGCACCCGCAAAAACCACATCCTCCGGAATGATTTGGACCCACATTCCCGCTACCAACTTTTGAAAACTCTCTTCCTTCAACCAAGATGGATTAAGTTTGAACGGGCTAGCAGGCTTGCAACGTCGACCTCTTAATTCAAGAAAAATAGGACTGTGATCCGATATACCTCCTGACCCGACCCACTGCCTAACCACCTCCACCCCATTCGCCAACCTTTCAGCCACCAAAAACCGATCCAACCTCTTTGCCACCCTCTGATCCCCCACTCTCTTATTTCTCCATGTAGGGGATACCTTTGGCGGAATAATATCCAGCAGATTTTTTCTGGCAAAAGATTGAATGAAGAAATTAGCCAAAGCATCCGGGAATGCCTTTGGCCCCCAAACTTCCGACACACCTAAAGAGATATTTAGGTCTCCCCCAAGAACCAGTTCCCGATCATCAAAGATCTCCATTTTCAACAAGGAATCCCAAAAACTCGCCCTATTCAGATAGGGACCATAAACATTAAGAATTGTTACCATCTTTCCAATCTGAGCATCCCACACCTCCAATCCCACCCCCGCCAAAAAACCCCAGGAGGAATCACATCTACAGCTCTTCATATTCCACCCAGAGACCACTCCTCCAGATCGACCTCTAGCATCAATCCCAACAAACTTCCATCTTGGGAGCAAAACCTCCAACAATCTAACCACAACCTCACTAATCCCCATAGTCTCTTGAAACAGAACAATATCCGGCTGGTTCAGGTCCACCAACCTTCGAAGTGACGATTTTTTAATGGGACTCGCCAACCCACGACAGTTAAAGGACATTAATTTCATTTAACAGACCCCCCTTGGGCCTTCACTGCTCTAAGTGCCCACTCAATAGAATACTGCTTGCCCATAACCACATCCACTGTCGCCTGCTCTTGTTCTTTTGAGAGGTGAGATTTTTTTCCACGTCCCTGAGCCCCCACACTCTTCGCAACTTCAGACAGCCCTTTCCCTCCCAGACATTCAACAGAAATCTCCCTATTTCGAAGAGCATAACGAATACTTCTGCTCTCTGAACTAGAAGAATGGTTTGTGGAAACAATAGAGGGAGAAACGAAGCTCTCAAAGGGCGACATAACACAAGGGGCCACAGAAACGATAGAGGCCAAACTGACCAATGGAGGAGCACTAGAGAAATCACCCCCACCCGCAGCCCAATGCATATCTGAATGTGGATGAAGTCTTCTGGACGCTGCCCGCGTTGATGAAGCCATCTTGATCGGAGAAACACCTTCAGAGCCCAACCCCTGCCCTTTGGGAGTTTGAAATCTAGCAGAATTAGTGTCTGGTACCTTTGAGCAGCCCGGCTGTGCCTTACCACTGTCTGCCTGAATGCTGGGTCTCGAAACCACCTCCTGAGCCGGTGCGGTTCCGCCCTCTACACTTCCGTCTGCTGTCCTAACCTCCTCACCTCCCATCCCCTTCTCATTATCAGAGACTTCTTTAATCCTTTTACCACTGTCCCTATAAGGGTATGGACAACTAGCAACCAAGTGGCCATAAGCATGGCAACGGTGGCATCGGAAGGGAACTCCTTCATAATCCAGTAACTGTGTAAAGTCTCCATCCTTTGTTTTGACCGAAATTTCAGGGGAAAGTCCCTGATTGAGATCAATCTTAACCAAAATTTTTGCAACTGTATAGTAACTAGACTCCTGAAAAGTTCGATCAGAACAAACATATTCCCGCAGGAAGTTCCCAATGGCAGCAAACCGGATTTCGTTCCAAAGATTCATAGGAAAGCCCGGAAGTCTCACCCACAAGAGTTCTTTGTCCACCTTTTCATTCTTAGAGTCGAAAAAAGGTGTCCAGCTTTTAAGCATTACTGGCACTCCATTCATCTCCCATGGATGAGTAGTGACCACCTCCACCTCCCTTTTGTTCTGTAAAATGAAGGCAAACCAGCCCTTGGTAAGTACCCGAATCCCAGGAGGCTGTTTCACCAAGCCCTCCCAGTGCTTCGCAGCCCATCTCCGAAGATAGCTGGGACCAAATCTTTTCCCATGGGCCCGCCCAACCACCGCTACCAGAGAGAGATCCTCGGCTTCTGCCATCGAGACATCAACACCCAAGACCAACTGTTCCTTCCTGACTCTGATTTTTACTGCCTTTGGTGGTTTCTTTACTGCCTCCACCTTGCCCTTACCTCCATTCCTTGGTAATTTCAAGGATTCAGCCACATGCAGAGGTCCTCCACTCCCCTGCAAGACCCCATCCCGTTCACCAAGTGAAACTCCCACCGCAGTTCCAAGATCTGGCAACGCTTCCAAACCAAACAAATTTCCAACTGAGAAAGACCCTACCCCATCACTCACCGTCGACCGCCTGTATGCCTCACCAAAGCAACCAGCCAAATGAGAAGCAGGCCCCGGTAGACAAAATGCAGGACTAAACTGTGACGAAGATCTTCCAAGCAAACCAGGAGAAGAATGTCCAGCTCCAAAGCCCTCTAATGACCGAAAAAAGTCCAATTCATCCCTCAAACCATCCATCCCAAAAGAAGCTGTCGGCAGCACAGTAGAAGGGTTTCTTGGCATATCATAATACATACCATCCATGCCAAACCCCCCTGCTGACCCGCATGGTCCACCTGACCCCAATCCAACCTGGATGTCCCCAACCGCCTCCAACTGCGAACCCCTCCCCGGATTCACCAAACCACCCGTAAAAATCTCCTGTTCACCAATACCATCAGAAGAATAATCCACAAGGTCCTCCATCTGTCTCCAAACCGACCCCTACTGTCTGCCATCCACCTAGCCCAAAACCCAAGCAAGCGTCCAATACTAACAAGTCAGATAACCCTGTTCACATCCCCAAAAAAAACGCTAAAACACCCTGACCACTCGGCACAACCACATCATCCACCAAAAAGTGTGCCATTAACGCTTTCTCTTCAAAACTCAATAAGCACCAGGTGATGGATCTTTTTTAAAAAACAATAAAACAATGAGCAGGAACGAGTCTTGAATCCACCTCAAAGAGCAAGACTCCCACAAGACCCACCCAGGACAGAACCGAGAACAAAACTCAGATCACGACCTCCTCTCAAAGTGAGAACCAACCTTGAGCTTCCAATTAAAAGCCACATACACATGCACAAGATCCAATGAGCCCAAGCTGATGGCGAACACCAGCAAAAATTTAAACAAAAAATGGAGCCAAAATATCGTCTCCAAAGTTCAACACTCAAGAGCAATGATCCAAACAATGGATAAACCTTCCAGCTGCAAAAATTTGAACCGAATTCCACAGGACTTCAGCGTCAGGAACCTCACTCTAGCATCTGCAAGATCCTGGACGAAGCTCAAGAAACCTCCCAATGCAAACCATGGAAGATGCTTTGAAAAAATTTAAATCTTCTTCAAAAATAGGCACTCCTGTTATGAAATCAAGGTTGATAATTTCCCATTTCCAATATGGGATTGCTAATGGTTTAATAAACCTGTTGGGTGTTGATGCTCAACTTTAATCTGCTGGCATTTTATACACCTAGCTATATATTTAGCCACTTCGTTCTTCATATTGGGCCAGAAATAATATTTTCTTAACATTGTTATCATCTTTTGGTAACCAGGATGTCCTGAGTAAGGACTCTTATGTACTTCATTTAAGATCAACAATTTAATTTCTAGTACATTAGGTACATATAATCTGTTTTTATATAGCATTAAACCTTTTTCATTCAAATTGAAATCTATTTTTATACTTTCAGATTCATTTTTTTGTAACTTTTTTCTCTTAAATTTTGATAATCTTTGTCCATTTTTACTTCATCTTCAAACTTATTGTCCAATTCTATTTTATAGCTGCTAACAACGGCTATAAAATTCCTATTGACATTTCAACTTAAGGCATCATGCACTTTATTCTCCTTTCCTTTTATAAGTTTGAGCTTGAAATCATATTCACTGAGGAAAGCTAACCATCTTGCTTGCCTTGCGTTCAAATTTTGTTGGTCAAACAAGTATTTCAAACTTATGTTATCAGGCATTAATAAAAATATTCTACCGATTAGATGATGGTGCCACATTTTTAAAGCATGTATTATAGCAGCCAACTCTAAATAGTAGGCAACATAATTCTTTTCATGTATTTTTAATTTTCTTGACTCATATGCTATTACATGACCTTCTTGCATTAATAATCCACCTAGGCCCTCATTGCATGCATCAATGCATACAACAAAATCCTTATTTGGATCTGTTATTTTTAAGATAGGTGCAGTGATTAATAATTCTTTTAACGTATTAAAGATTTCTTCAAATTTTAAATCCCACACAAATCTTTTTCCCTTTTTCTGTAAGGATGTTATAGGATTCACGATCTTCAAGAATCCTCCTATGAATTTTTGATAAAAACCTGTAATCCCCATGAAAAATCGTACATCTGATACGTCTTTAGAAACATGCCATTCCGTTATTGATCTTATCTTATCAGGATCCAATGATATCCCTTCCTTGGATATCACATGGCCTAGATATTGTATTTTGTCCTTAAATAATTCACATTTACTGAATTTAGCGTACAATTTGTGTTCTCTTAGAACTTGTAATATTATCTCTAGATGTTCATCATGTTCTTCTTTGGTTTTTGAATAAATTAGTATGTCATCTATGAAGACAACTTTGAAATTATCCGAATACGTACGTAAGGCATTGTTCATTAAACACATAAAATATGTCGAAGCATTCGTTAGCCCAAATGGTATAACTACAAACTCATAATTCCCATAACTGGTTCTGAATGTCGTTTTAAATATATCTTCATCTTTAATTCTGACTTGATGATATCCAGATCTCAAGTCTATTTTTGAGAATATCATTGCTCCGCGTATCTGGTCAAACAGATCATCTATGTGGGACAATCGATATTTGTTTTTTATTGTCATCT
This sequence comes from Pseudotsuga menziesii, assembly GCA_001517045.1. NCBI lineage: Eukaryota > Viridiplantae > Streptophyta > Pinopsida > Pinales > Pinaceae > Pseudotsuga > Pseudotsuga menziesii. The sequence goes on from LPNX011065001.1 coordinate 62,057, forward strand.
TGTTTAACTGATGATAATCTATACATAAGTGTAAGGTACCACCTTTCTTTTTAACAAATAAGACATGTGCTCCCTAAGGGGATACACTTGGTCTTATGCAATTCTTACCTATTAACTCTTGTAGTTGTAGTTTTAGCTCATTAAGTTCTAGCATATTTATCCAATAAGGAGCCTTTGAATTAGGTACAGCTCCTGGTACTAATTCAATAGTAAAATCCAATTCTCTTTTCAGAGGTAATCCTGGAATCTCTTCCGGGAATACATTTGAAAATTATTTTAAAATAGGTATATCATCAAATTTTAATTTATCTTTTTTATTCATGTGTTCGTCATTCATTACATTCACAACAAAAACTTTACAAGCTTTATGTACAAACTTTTTCATTTGCAAAGTTGAAATCTGTCTAACATAAACTTTTCTAGGTATTCCTTTTACAATAATTGTTTCTCCTTTTCCATCTAAGCATGTAAATGTTTTCTCGAAGCAATTTAACACTACTCTTTGTTTTTCCAGCCAATCCATGCCTATTAAAACACCATATGACCCTAGAGGTAGTACATTTAATTTCACAAAGATTAAGAGATAGAACTCATCTCAACTTGTTCTCTGCGTTTTTTAAGTATTTGGTCCAACACTATTTGAATTTTGGGAAAGATTACAAACTAAAATCACTTGGGCATGTAAAACTCTAATTAAAGGGAATACCTTTATCAAACTTGACAAGGTTTGCTAAGTTTGTTAATGTGTCTCTGTTCGGGTACACAGGGTACTCCCAAAAGACTGAACACCTTGAGCAACCGCTTCACACAAATAGTTCAGAGATCAACACACCGATGTTTGTCACGTGGTTAAAACCCTCGAGAGGGAAACAGTCCAAGACCCCGGCCAAATAGCTACTTGGAGCAATTTATTATGCAAAAGAAAAAAAGTTACATGAGCTTCCCATAATCGATCAATTAGCCAAGGACCTTCTATGCTCTTTAAATAGAGATCATAGACCAATCGGGTGTTAGGCCATGGATCAATGGTAGGTATGATCTAAGAGAAGTTGAACGGTCGGATCACTTTATGTCTAAAACATATCGTGACCGTCGGATTAGAATATTTACAAATGCATACTAAAGAAACACACTTTTACCTAACGAATATATTACACAAGTTGATCTTAACTAACTCCTAAGTGTCTACATATCCTAACATCCCCCCTGAAGAACAACTTGGGATAGGATTGAAGGATTTACAAAAGTGACACTATTAGGAGAAGGAAGGAGGCATTAGAGCGTTTTCCCCCTTAAGGACACATTCCTGAACTCATAACATAGACCAAAGTTTAGAAAACTTCGCTTCTGTAAGAGACTTGGTGAAGATGTCTGCAACTTGATCATCTGTAGGGCAATAGAGAACTTCAATAACACTATCATGAACAAGATTTCTGATGAAGTGCATGTGTAGCTCAATGTGTTTGATGCGTTGATGTAGAACTGGATCTTTGGCAAGCTTGATGGCACTTTGATTGTCGCACCAAAGTGGAGTAGGTTGTTGCCGCTTGAATCCAAATTCTAAAAGGATCTGTCGAAGCCATAAAGCTTCCTAACTGGCATTAACTGCGGTTTGATATTCTGCTTCTGCTGAAGAAGAGCAAGAGCTTGTTGTTTCTTACAAGCCCAAGGGACAGTTCCAGATCCCAAACTGAAAACATAACCTGCAATAGACTTTCAGTCATCAGAATCGCCGACCCAATCTGAATCAGTGAAACCAACCAACAAAGGTTTCCCCCCTGTATTGTAATGAATCCCAAACTGAATTGTACCTCAAATATATCGACGTATTCTTTTTGCTGATTTCCAGTGACTTTCATGAGGAGTTTGCATATAACGGGCAACATGACCAATGGCAAAGGAAAGGTCAGGATGGGAATGAGTCAAGTATAAAAGACTACCAACAAGCTGACGATACAAGGTGGCAGCTACTTCAGGGGAAGTACAAGTGGCAGAAAATTTGACTCCAGACTGGAAGGGAGAAGGGGCTGGTTTACAATCTTCTATGTGGAAGCGACGAAGAAGGTCACAAGCATACTTAGACTGGGAAAGAAAGATTCCTTCTTTGGTTTGCAAGACTGGGAGACCAAGAAAATAATGCAAATGTCCTAAGTCTGACATTTCAAAATTTTGCTTAAGACTGGATTTCACATGGGTTATAAGTTTAGGGTCACTACTAGTAAGGATAAGATCATCAACATAGAGAACAAGTATGATGAGATGGTTTCCTACTTTCTTGGTATAGACATTGGGGTCAGAATGGCATCTAGAAAAACCAGTGTCAAGGAGAAAGCTATCCATTTTGGCATACTAAGGTCTAGGAGCTTGCGTAAGGCCATATACGGATTTCTTAAGGAGACAAACAAGGCTAGAGTTATTCTGAACATATTTAGGAGGTTGTTCCATGTAAATTTTCTCATGTAAATCACCATGTAAGAAGGCATACTTGACATCCATTTGATGGACTTCCCAATTATGTAAGGTTGCAAGGGAAAGAACAAAGAACAAGGTGTATGGAGTTCATTTTTGCTACATGGTCAAAGGTTTCATTGTAGTCAATCCCTTCAACTTGGGAAAAACCTTTGGCAACTAACCTTGCCTTAAGTCTTTCAACACTTCCATCTAATGCATACTTAGTTCTATAGACCCATTTACATTTGGAAAGTTTTCTTCCTTTTGGAAGAGGAACAAGATCCCAAGTATCGTTCGCCATTAAGGAACGATATTCTCCATCCATAGTCGCATCCCAATCTAGATTTCTTGAAGCTTCTGCAAAAGTTTTTGGATCATGATTCTTGAAAACTTGAGCCAAAAGGGAAGAGGATCGCTGAAACTGAGAATGTGTTCGACTTTGATCTCTAGGATCACCGGCAAGATCACCAGTTGCTTCACATGTTGAACGGACCCATCGATGAGGCATTGGTGCTGGTGCAATTGGAGGAACATGAGCAGGCAGAGGTGGATTTTCATCCTCACTGTCATCATCAAAAACTGGAGTTGGAAACCTGTCAAGGAAGTTGGAAGAAGAAGAAGAACAAGGCACAATTGTCGAATCGGGCTCGCAGGCCAAAGATGGCACACCCGCCAAGCTAGGTTCACAGGCCAAGAGATTTTCATCAAATTTAACATCTCTTCTAATGATTATAACATGTGAATGGGGTTGAAGAAGTCTATAACCTTTTACATCTTTTGAATATCCAAAAAATATTCACTTTTCACTTTTAGGCTGCAATGCTTTCCGTTTTTCATCCGAAATGTGAGCCCATGCTTCACAACCAAACACACGAAAGTGACTTACATCTGGTTTAATTTTACTCCATGCTTTTTTCAGTGTTATACCTCGTAAAACTTTAGTGGGTGTGCGATTAACTATGTAGTTTGCATAATTTATGGTCTCAGCCCAATATTGAAGACTTAGTCTGTTAGATTGGATCATACAATTAGCCATTTCTTTTAAAGTGTGGTTCTTTCGTTCAGTTACACCATTTTGTTGTAGTGTATATGGAACAGTGTGTTGTTGTTGGATTCCTTATTCAGTGCAGAAAGTAGTGAACTTGTTGTTAACATATTCTCCTCTATTGCCAGATCTTAACTTAATAATTTGATGACTAGATTGTTTTTCAACAAGGGCCTTATAGGCCAAGAACATGTTAAATACTTCACTCTTAAGTTTTAGGAAATAAACCCAAGTGCGTTTGGAGTAGTCATCAATGAAAGTTAAGAAATATTTGAAACCAGAAAGGATGCAGATGGAAGAGGACCACACAAGTCATTATGCACAAGCTCAAAAAGGAACTGAGGCGTGCCAAGAGGCACGTTTGTCAAAACTGTTCCGATGATGTTTTCCAAGTACACAACTGGAACAAACACCATCCTTGCAAGATACCATCGGAAGACTAGTCACCATATTGTCTTTACATAGTTGTTGCAATGAGCGATAATTTAAGTGACCAAATTGCTCATGCCAAAGTTTCCTCAAGTTATCACTATGAGCAACAAAAACTGAAGGAAAAGGTGATGACCCAAAGTTGTTAAATTTGTACAACCTGGTAATATCATCAACAGTTCCAGTAGCAAGGACATTTTGAGGATTTTAAAATCCTTGATTACAACTTGGTGAGGTGTAAACGTCACAGTTTTACCTTCACCTGAATGATTAATTTGATAGATTGATAACAAATTGCAAGAAATTTTTGGAACACATAGTGCATCACTGAAATAACCATTTTCTACTGGAACTGTTCCAGATCCTACAACACTTAGAGATCTATCATCACCAACAAATATTTGTTTGGTGTTACATTCATGCATAGTAGAAAAGATGGCTTGATCCTTAGCCATATGATAAGATGCTCCATAATCAATGAGCTTTTCATTTGAAGTAGAAGAAGAAGATGCAGTAGAAGAGTAACCAGAAGCACAAAGTGCATGTCCATGAGAGTTAGATTTTGAAGACGAATCTAGGTTGATGTGGTGCTTATTCATTGCTGCTTCCAAGGCCGCCATCTTCTTGAAACACTTAGATTCATCATGATTATCTTTCCCACAAAAATTGCAATGACGCTCAGTCTTCTTTCTTTTTGGCTTGGATCCTTTGTCATGTTTTAAACAAGGAGTTGACTGAGAGAGTTTGAGCTGACTGAGAGAGTTTGGGACCCTTGTTGTTTGGCTTATTATTGGGAGAATTATGTTTCTTGGGAGGCTTGGAATTTTCTTTCTATTGGGACAATAAGGCTTTCCCGGATGTATCTGCATTGTGAATTATTCCAAGATGAATGAGCTTATCTTGCACTCTAATTAAGGAATCACAAAAAGATTCAAGACTAGGCTCTTGATAGCTAGCCGTAGTCAAGGATTCTTTAATGGAGTAGAATGTAGATACAAAAATAGAATATGCAGGTCCAAGTTTGGAAAGAATATGATAAATACATTGTTTGTCTTCTTTCTTAATCTTGCATTCTGCACATAAGAGTCTAAGAGTTTTATACTTAGATAAATAGTCTTGAATGTATGAAAAATCATTTGGATTCAAGGAAAACAACCCATTCTCAAGTTGATGACCCCAAATTTCATTGTGTTTATCAAACATAGATTCCAACTTTTACCAAGATTTATCAGGTTCATCAATTCCAGATATGTGGAATTGCAAATCAATAGAGATTGACATTCCAATCAATCCACGAGCTTCATCACATCTATTTGCCCATTTAATTTTCTTATCGTCATCAGTGGGTTCTGTTTCTTTCCCTGAGGTTATCCTAAAAAGTCCCCTACTTCGTAAAACATCCTCCATACGAGATTTCCATGAGAAATAGTTAGAACTTGTAATTATAATATCACAAGGGGAAGCCATACCGTAAAATAATAGCTGAAAAAATAGAAACTAAATATCTGGTTGCAAAGTGCTCAAAAAAATATGCGATTTAAAAAAAAAATGGCACTGAAAACTGATTCTGGATGATGAATTTATGCTTGATCAAAGAAAATGTTGAAGATGTCCCCAATAGTGACGTGGCAGATATTAACTTGACCAACTAAAAAAAAGAACCCCCCCTCTTCCCAAGATCAACCTTTGACAATCACTTTACAATAAAGTTGCTTACAAGTGAATCACTTTTGTAGAATAAGTGAGGTTCACTTTTACAATAATGTTACTTTTAAATAGTGCGGCAATAAATTGAAAGACTTAAGTGACTCATTTTTTATTTTATTTTATTTATGTGAGATGCACTTTTACAATAAAGTAACTTGAAAATAGAAATTGCATGCACTAAAAAGTAATTTAATAAGACTAGAACTCAAGACCTATTAATGAATAAAGCAACTTTGGACCAATTGAGCTAAGTTTAAAAGGTACGTAAAAGAATGGAAAGAGGAAGGGTTTTTTTTTTAACTCTTCTCTCTTGTTCTCTGTGCTTGTGCTTTTTTTCCTGCAAATCACAAAAAAAAACGAAAAACATAAACAAAAAAAAAACTTTTTCCACACAATGGGGTTAGATCTTGGTTAGCTTACCCAGAAAGTCTACGTTTTCAAGTTTTCTCGTTGTTTCTGATTTGCTGTGATCGCACAAGGTGCATGGCAAAGAGCATACGTAGTCGAGAAGACAAAAAAAAAATTTCCCTTACTGTTTCTAATTCGCCGCGATTGCGCAAGTTGCACGGCAAAGAGCATACGTAGTAAGGGAAGGCAACAGTCTGAGACTAAAACAAAAAAAAGATCTAATAATGAAACTGATAAGATATGAGAGATTTAACAAAAAAAACAAATCCATCACTGTAATATTATACCTTTAGATTTGCCTAAATGGGTGTTTCTGGAACAAACAGAAACAGTTTTCGGTGAAATGAAAACTTTTTCTCAATAAAAACGACGCTCTGGACACAATGGAACAACTCTCACAGGCCAAAAATGCACAGAAAATCCATAACCAGAAACCCTTTCAAAGTTTCGGCAATACCAGTTCCAGATCTTGATTAAAACCGAAAGCGACTCTTCATAAAAGCTTTGATACCATGTTCGGGTACATAGGGTACTCCCAAAAGACCGAACACCTTGAGTAACTGCTTCACACAAATAGATCACAGATCAACACACTGATGTTTGTCACGTGGTTAAAACCCTCGAGAGGGAAACAGTCCACGACCCCAACCAAATAGCTACTTCGAGCAATTTATTATGCAAAAGAAAGAAAATTACATGAGCTTCTCATAATCGATCAACTAGCCAATGACAATCTATGCTCTTTAAATAGAGATCATAGGCCAATCGGGTGTTAAGCCACGGATCAATGGTAGGTATGATCTAAGAGAATTTGAACCGTCATATCACTCTATGTCTATAACATATCGTGACCGTCGGATTAGAATATTTACAAATGTATACTAATGCATACTAAAAAAACACATATTTACCTAATGGATATATTACACAAGTTGATCTTAACTAACTCCTAAGTGTCTAAATATTCTAACATCCCCCCTTAAGAATAACTTGGGATAGGATTGAAGGATTTACAAAAGTGACAC
>LPNX011065001.1:82818-107945 GCA_001517045.1 Pseudotsuga menziesii
AATTCTCATATATTTAGAATATTAGGAGACTTTCAAATTCAAATTCTTTATAAAAATATCTGAAAATTCTCATACATTCATTAGTAGAATATTAGGAGGATTTCAAATTCAAACTCTTTATAAAAATATTAGAAAATTCTCATACATTCATTAGTAGAATATTAGGAGGCTTTCAAATTCAAACTCTTTATAAAAATAAGTAGATAAAAGGTACAAATTTCAAAATTATTGTGAGATTGTGGTTTGTTAAAATATTAGATGTGAAAACCTAAAAAGCCCATAATTAGAAAATAAAGATTTAGAGATTTATCAAAAAAGAGTTATAATCAGAGTGATATAGAGGTTTGTGCCAGATATTGCTCATGAATTTTATTGTGAATATCGCACCCTTGTGGGCATTATCTTGCAAACTCATGGACGCTTGCATCATACTATGCATGTATTATATTGCAAATTATGTGATTAAATTATAAGCACAATGATGGGAATTCATTGTGTTAGTAAGAGATAGAGGGCCTCTAAAAAAATATCAACCAACATTTTGTTATCCACAGGCAAAAGTTTTTAGATCAACCAACATTTTGTTATCCAAAAGAAAAATGACTTTACCGTAAGTCTTGTTAAAGTAGAGGCCCAATGCAATGTTTTTGAAATATTAAATATTAACAGATACTTAAATCTGTCATTGGATAGCTAACAATCAATTATAAGAGTGCTCTAATTGTCCTCTGAAATATTTCATGCAAAGGAATAAGCCTCACAAATACAAAATTACCTCCATCCAATTTCGAGCCACTGCCTTGCCTTAATAAAGCCATTGAATCTTGAATGCCTTAATCAACCATGCAACGCTACTTAATCGCCCCATGCAACTTGCCATGCTCCTGCATGCATCGACTGTAACAATGCAGAGTTGTCAGAGCATAGGACAGATCACCAACTTGCCACACTCCTGCATGCATTGATTCATTGAATGTAACAATGAGGTTGTCAGAGCATAGGAAAGAGCACAAAATAAAAAGGCGATTCATAAAAGGTAGTTTTCCACAATATGAGGTTGTGGTGTAAAATATTTAGGTAAGGTAAAGAAAACTATAACATAAAAAGCTGAATGCGCAGTTTACTAAACTATGTCGATTAACAGTAATTATTTTTTAAAATGGACATGTAACTTATTGGCGCATTTTTGCACCTTTTTTGGGGATATTGCTAGTTTATTTATTCGTCATGTGAATGGGTTGTTCATGGGTAGCAACACCATAAGAGGGTGTGTTGGTTCCTATGGCGATGTGGTATGGTCTATGTATGCGATAGACATTTATTCTAAAGGGAAATTGGATGTGGGCCGAGAATGCCATGTGAAGGGGTCATTAACTCAGTTTCAAATTTGTGAGTACCATTATTCAATGCGTCTTTAGATGATATAATTAATTTCTTGGGACGGTTTTATGTTTGGGTTGTTGTTGTTGTTGTTATGAATCTTTTGTGTTCATTCGTCCACGATTTTGGATCTTCGCCCCGTGGTTTTTTGTCTGTGGGTTTGTGATTGTCAAGGGTTAATTGCTTCAGATAGTTTTATGTGGTTCTTGAGGGTGGTGTGGTCGACTGATAACTGCCCTAGATGGTTTGCTTTGGTCAATAACTCATGGATTTCCTGGGTTTGTTGTGGTTAGCTAGTTCTTGAACTTGCATCTATGGTTCTGGAGCTTGATCAGTAGGTTTATGGTTCTTTAACTCTAGTTCAAGTCTATGGTTGTCTGTTGACACTGAGAGTTGGAATTGGGGCCAGCGTTTGGTGCAAATGCAAGTTAGGCTAGAGCTCAAAAGGTTAAGGATTGAGTTTGGGTTTGTTAATTTTTTTCTATTGTGGTCCCGAAGCAGGGTTTCTTTGGTTATGTAGGTTTATTCGTGGGTGTGTTGCAGATGCTATTTTTGATATTGGGAGCTAGATTTGACATTGGACTAGTCTCATAATAGGGTTTGCTAAAAGCAAAGAACAAATAAGTTGCGGGTTCATGGTTTATATTTCATAGCACGTGTAGTTGAAAATTTGATTTTGTTGTTGTTGTTGTTTCCTTTCTCCCCTTTTCATCTTTTCCCCTTTATTTTATTTTTCCATCTTTGACGGTGGCAAAGTGCATTTTCAATGGATTTCTCTAGAAATATCTATATGCTCATTTCCAATAAACATTCCATGCTACAAATTAATTGTATGATAGTTTGCTATATCAATTTTTTATTTCATTTTCTATAGGGAATTTCTTCTTATTTGTGATGTTGATGATGCTTTTTCTCTACAAGGCACTTACAGTTTGAGTTAAACATCACTTTAGTATCATAGTCAATAAAATGCCAACTTTGCTATGATTAATGTGCTTTCCTACATATGTTTTGTTAGTTTATGAGAATAGTTGCTTATTATATAATGAAACATGATTTAAAAGTAGCCTCTTCCAAGTCTATATCCTTCCATTGGACTAAATATTATTTTCTCTTCTACCTCCTGGTCTTCCTGACTTCTAGCTCATCGAGTACTTTTGTGACCTATTTTGTCCCCTAAATTGGTATATGCCCTTTCCAGTCTATAGTCATTTTGTTCCCACTTGTTGACCCTTATTCAAACTTATATAGGTCATAAATATTAAGTGTCGATGATGTATCTAAGTCTTTTGGAAACTCCAACACATAAGCATTATTCGAGATCTTCCTCAATATCTTACATGGACCAATACTTTTGAGCTTCATCTTGTTGTATGTTTTTCTTAGGAACCTTTCCTTCCTCAAGTGCGCATATACTAAGTCTCCTTTTGCAAACGAATGCACTCGTATCTTCCTGTCGACCCCCAACTTATATGTCACATTGCTCTTTTCAAGTTGATTCTTCACTTTTGTCGTGCACTTCCTTCATGTGGTCGACAAACGATTTTTTGTTTGCACTCTTCCGCGTTCCTATCAACAACTCTGCCAAGTTAGTTACTCCATGCAAAATCCTCCCTTATACGATATGGAATGGACTCATTCCCGTTGATTTGCTTACCAAGTTTTTGTATGCAAATTTTTCATGTGTCAACATAATCTCCCACTGCTTTGGTCGACCAACAGTGAGATAACAAATTACTTAAACTCCTATTCATGACTTCAATCTACCCATTAGTCTATGGAAGGTATGTAAAACTGAATTGCAACCTCGTGTCAAGCTTCTTCCATATGGTTCTCCATAAATGACCCATAAACTTTGTATCTTTATCTAAAGCGATGCTCTTCAAAAACCCATGCAATCTCACAAATTTCCTTGAAACTTATATAAAAACAATGTCCATGGAGTCACTTACCTTCTGACACAGAATAAAGTGTGCCATATTTGAAAACTTGTCGACTGCCACAAATATGGAGTCATTACTTTGTTGTGTCTTCAACAATCCCAACACAAGGCCTGTGGTCCTTTTCAATCCAAATTGGTCCGTAGAGGAGTTTGATGCACATAATGTCTTTTTTCATCATTTGAACTTGTGTATTCATTCACTGCTTTGGCCATCCAGTGTTTCTTCAGCAAAATTGAAGGAGCAATTTTCAGGTATGTCAAGAACCAACATCGCCAAAGTTCGATCCACCATGACAAAAGCAATTTTTGTGTGATTAGCCACTCTTTCTAGATAAAGCAAAATAATTAGTCTTGAACTGATATATTTAATATGGTTTCCACGAATTTCTAGTTTCTCATGGAAGGTAAATGTGGGAAATATTCTATTACACTAGAACAATATCAGTCCAAGACCGAGTTCTTTCTTTGTGCTTGCCTCTAGAAGAATAATGTTGGTTGCAACGTCGATCTCACTCTTGGTAATTAAGCAACTAGACTCCATCTAAAACTAAAAATGCATATTTACCCAAAAGGATTTAAAAAAACTAGATATGTGTACATTTCAAAGGTTCTTTCCTCTCTAGTTTATTGTTGAAGTTACCCCTATATGGGTTTGTTGATCAAGGAACACACATTGTTGAAAGACGAAATCATAACCTATTTTCAGGTACATTTACATTTCTTTTCCCATTGAACAAACAATGACTATTCGATGGGGTTTGTTTTATATCAAGGAATGGAACAACATGCACTGCACTTCTTTTGCATCTTTTCTCTTGACTGTCTACTCAAATTACCTAACTACAACCAAAAAACAACTCGAATGCTCAACTACTATAATAGAATCATTAGAGTTATTGAAACTTGCAAAATTTCAGATCTGTTAATTGTTCAACATTGCAAGATAATCACATGGTTGTGTAGCATAACTTCACATTAATTCCAGATCTGTTAAAGCGGGTCATACACGCTTGAACTAGGCTATATTATCCTCTATTAGTTCATGGGTAGCTCACTAATTATATTAGTTTCTTTTAGATGTTTATACACTCCTAACTCCCCTTCGTTGTCGTTGTGATCCCACTAATAATGCTCACCACTCAGATGAGAGGATTTAGGATACCCAACTAAAATCCCATAATTTATTCAAGCCACCCTGCATTCATGGCACAATGTCTTCGATCCACCATATATATATGAGAAAGGAGGCATTTTAGGGGAACAATCATGGAACCCAATGTCTTCGTGGATACCCTTAGAGGAGACCCAATCCCTTCGTCGATACTATTGAGATGAGCGTTCCACTTTTATTTAGTTGAATGGGACAAAAGAAGATAACCAATATGAATGATCGAGGGAGCCAATGCCTCTCACGGAGGGATTTGAGATAATAATTGAGTTGATATGATCTGAGTTCCTTGAGATAATACGTTCTTTGAATAACAAAACTAGGTTATTACACTCAACATAATTGCATAACTTATGGTGGTACACATATCTTATACATATTGTTTAGCCATTGGTTGGTCCATTACTACCTTGAGGGCACTCCTTGGAATATCATCCTCGCAAGTGCATTTGTCTTTTTCCTGACCGCTTATCAAAATTTTCTTGTTGCAGGTGAAACTTTAGCTCCTGGATCTTTCTCTACATATGAATCTTCTTGAACTGTAATCCTTGTGTTTTATTATATATCTTCTGTGAATTGCACAAATCCATTGAAAATTATAATAAAATTTTCGATGGGGACGGTGTGCCGGTTAATCCAGATGTATGTAACCCATCAACTTTATGTTCAATTCTGGCATAGCCTTGACACAAAAATTAAGTTCAAGGCCCAACACTCTCACACATAACAAGAACGTGAAAGAAAAACACACCATCTGAAACCTATCATGGATTCAATTCCATATTTGAAATGGAAGTTTTCTATTTTTCGCATTTGAATTGATCCAAATTTGAGCTCATAAGTGATAGAGTTTAGGTATACACTATCCAATTTCATTGGGCTCAACAAAACTTCAGAAGGCATCCTAGAGGTTCTACACATACTTATTTGAAGGGCTGAAGAATTTAGGCTAAACAATTTCTTAGCGGTTTTTAATAGTTTTCTTGATTTGGATTCCCTGGCAAATCTTCTTGCACGAATTCCATTATCAGATTTGCTTTCCCTGAGAGTAACATACACTATGTTTTTTTATTATTATATATTTTACCACATGCACCGAGCTCGTGTGATCAGAAATTGAAGTCTTGTGTAAAAGCTTCTATGAAAATCTGTAGTTATTTTTTAGGGTTTCGCTATGTTAAGCTATTTTTATAAAGCTTCTTGTCCGGTTGGATAAAAAATTATCTTAGACTTAATCTTTTCAATGTCAGGTCGGTTTAAATTTAGCTACAATTAAGTGGTGTTTAAAACCATAATTATCACTATATTGCTTTCAATAATTGTTAAAGACTGCGCTGCCTCCGGTTAAGAGAATCTTTCTCTCTCGTGTTCACCAATTGTGGTCCTAGTTCATAGATTAGCGCATCATATTTTATTGTTGTTCTGCCTTCAAAGAGATATAGAATTATTATTGAGTTTTATACCAACCAAGTGAAACGTAAATGATATGTTTTGCACTTCTCTATCCTCTAGCCGAGGTACTTACCAATCTCAAATGAATCAATTAATGTTTTAGTTCTTTAGTTGTACTGGCCGGAGAAGGATGTTTTTGTTTATTCGTGTGAGGAAACAAGTGAGTCACGTTACAATGGGATTCATTTAAAGCGTGGTTTTGAGGAGACAAGTGAGTTGCGTTACAATGGAGTTCATTTCAGGCGTGGTTCTGGGATTTATTTTTGGAGTTTCATTGGTGATTGCCTTTTCATAGCTGATTAAATGCTCGAAATTATTAGGAAGATTCTTTATCTCTTTCCTTCAGATCTGTATGAAAACAATTGTGTTTCTTCACAATATATTAAGACTGGAATATTAGGGTTAATTCCACTTACAACATAGGAGTGAATTTTATTCTATTCTAGGATAAATTTCATTTATTTTATATTCATCTAAAAACTAATCATTGCTTAATATCAACTCCACATTAGTTTGGTTTAGTGTAACTAAATAGAGAGATGGTACGTCATCTCAGGATTTGAAATATCCTTTGGGACGGTACCACTTCATCCTACGATTTGAAATATATTTTAGAAAGGTGGTTGGAAACCAACGGTTGCACCACCGTGACAAAAAGTCTCTTGGAAGATCCATCGATTGCTTTATATGCCATTGCCACTGTTGTAGTGAACATTTCTTTTTTGAGAGAAATACAACATTTTATTGATATTTAAATCCCAAACCACTTCTACACTATCAGTTCAACGGGTACCATAAGAACAATGCCAGACAAGAACTGGACAATCTAGGGTTAGAATGCTACTTTTTCATTTCAATGGCCATATTCAATTTGACTTGAATGAGTTTAGAAATGTTGCTTGCTCGCCAAATCTTAACCCCATATCTTCATCAAATTTAGTTCCTTAGAGTTCATGCTTTTTAACCAATGAGATCTAGGGCGAGAATCTGAGTGTAATTTGCCTCAAAATATTTTTTAAATGTGTACTACCTAACCCTATAGGATTTCATCTGATTGAGTGGAATTCTACTTTTGCAGGGATCATAATTCCTAGTCGTAGTCCTATATAGGGGATGATACAAAGTATAGAGAGCACGCATGTATTTATTGGAAGCATGGGGGGATGATACAAAGTATAGAAAGTATGCATGTATTTAGTAGGATCACGACATCGTTTCTTATAACTTATTTCCTTTTTCTTATAAGTGAGAATTGTATTACATCTCAATGTTAAAATGGATCCATAGACTATACACTATCTATTGAAACTGGAATTGTTGTGATGGAATATGATTAGAGTTTTTCTTTGTTCAAGGGAGGCACTTAATTCCATAAACATCCAAAAGGTAGAGATGCATTAATAACTTACGTAATTGCCTTGGAAGTAATAACTTACATAGGGAGCGCAGAAAGATGATTCACCAGTGGCAATATCTATATATAACAACGCTAGTAACCTCAGTTATTTTATTGAAATTGTTTTTAAACTTATTTTCTATACTTTTGTATTTTAAAATCAATTTTGTAGTGCTTTGCTTGTAAAATTATAAGTTTTTTTTTTACTAGGGGAATCGACAACTAGGGCCGGGCCGGTACTCGCGTGACATGGGGTCCAGGGATCCATTCCCGCTACCACTATAACCCTAGGTGCCCCACACCCGCAAAAAGACATGGGACATAGGTAAACCTAGGTGGGATTGATCTCATGACCTCAAATTTACAACAAGTGACTTCATAACAACGGAACCGCCAATGTGCCACACCCGTGCGGGCACTTGTAAAATTATAGTTATATATATATAATCTAATTTCTTTTAAATGTATTTTGAAATTGAATGTTATTTTACAAGTAATAAAACTAATTGCTTTCTTATTACAATTTGTTTTTAGAAACATAATTAATTAGTTTTTTAACCTCCTTCCTCCATAACGCATCGCTGCAACTTTTGAACGAGATACCTTGGCCAAATTTGGCATCGACCATCATTCAACAAGACACGACATATAAATACTAGATGTCTCTTTTTGTCATATTTGTTGGATATATCCCACATATATAAAATCATGACATTCAACTGTCAACAAAGGATGTGTTAACAGGTGCCTTGCGAGAATGGTTTTCTTTGATATGTCCTGAAATTTTTTATCCTCAGAATGCGCTTTCTTTATCATGCCCTTATGATCCTCGAAGGTTCTTTCCCAATCATGCATCTGGTGTGCATCCTGTGCATCTTACCTATTTCAGGTTTTGTGGTCCAGTGATAGATTTGACTCTGATACACAGGTTCCAAATTGATATAGTTTTAGATGGACATTCTGCATGCAATTGACAGGACAACCTGTCTCTTGGGAACCTTTCTGACCGAAATTGAAGAACTAGGCTCTGGGAAGATGGTGGGGTTTTTGCGGTGTCCTATTTTCAATTATTCTTTTTCAATCATTTTTGTGAATGTGTTGTGCTAATAAAGGATGTGTTGTGCTAATAATGGCATGATCTCAGGTCTCCTGGCATGCATGGCACCAGGTTGGAGAAAGAATCTGGTCTTTACTTTGACCTGAACTATCTTGAAGACCTTGTAATCACCAAGAAATTTAATAAGGCCGAGAGCTAGTTGTTGTCCTACACCAACTTGTAATTCATAGAAACACTCTTCAGTACATTACATTAAAACAAATCCATTACAAAGATATATGCTTTGAATTATCCATTACCTATCTTTGAAGTTGTCTTCAACAACAGAAATGCACAATAACATGAAAATCATTGCCAACATTTTATCTCTAGTGTTTAGAATTATAGGTCATTCTAATGAAAAGGGGGTGTTTTGATTAAATTTAATGATTTTGTTGAAGTAGATTATGATGTATGTTTTTTATATCAAATGTCTTGTACATGATTTCATCTTTTGCCGAGACACTTGTTTCCAAAGTTCACACCCATAATCAAATCACATTGGTAGGGATTATTTTCTTCTGTGTTTGTTATTCATAATTGTTGTGTTCATGGCCAACTTGCATGCTGAGACGTTTGAGCAATGACCATTTCAATTTGAAATGGGAGCTTTTAATCTAAGCAAATTTTATACAAAATTGTGCTTCTACCAAATAAACAAGTAGATAAAAAAGGGTTTTGAAGGATTTTGCATAGTTGCTCCCCTGGAAAGGCGAGGAAGCCCATCCAACCCTAAGGTCTAGATTAATTTATAAGACATTTATAAATTCAATTGCAAGATTAGTTCAATTTACAATGGCACTCCAATTTACAAACTCAATGGAAGGGAATATGTAGCTTTGCTACTCATCCACCTTGTTAATTATGCAGTGGTTTGGATTGCCCTTAGGATTTTGGGTTCACATGATGGACCTCGTAATTCTAGCCCCAGTCAGAAGACGAGGCATTTTTAAAAGCCCAAATTTTTACCTCATTTATGCCTAGTTTGGGACTTAAATTCAGTGACGGGATGAAATCTTCATCAGGAAAATCAACTTCTTATTTGCGTATTTCTTTCTTCCATCATGACATTCAAATAACTTTATTCAAGTACCTTACATCTTTTGATTGCTTTAGAGTACCTTGGAGAGATATTATAATGCAAGTAATGCACTGATAACATTTATTTTCGGTTACTAAAGAGTATGTTTGAGGTTCCAAGTTTGTAATTTTTTTTATGAATTAATCCCATAGAACAAACACATTCATAAAATATCCTAATAATATCAGGGATAAGATAAGTCTACGTATGGTTTAAAACATTAAATGTGTTGACTCAAAATGTGTGAGTTGGTTATCTATCTGTTGAGGCCTGGAAAATCGCAGGCAACAACAGAAAGGGATTCTCCCCAGCCAATGTTCCCAACTAGCTCATTGACTGTTTGGTATAGGGAATCCGTCCGGTTTGCAGTCTAGCTACCGCAAGTCAAGTAACAAAATAAAGGTTTTACCGGTTGCCTCCTCGTCCACCGGAATTTTGTATTTTTTGACTTAAATATGAGATGCAAGTATCTAATTTAACCATGCAAGCTGATCTAGATGCAGGGAGCATTCACAATGTGATGCGCAGGTTCTTACCTCTCATCTTCACATTCACAAGCATCCAAATCACATATGCAGCCATGAATTAAACTAACTATCTATCTATCTACCTACCTATCCCCGGGGAGCTGAGTTGTAATTTATTTATGAGTAATGTGGATGTTCATGCATGATAAAAATCAATTTATAGATAGATGATATTTCTTTCTACAACGCATGAACAATTTAAAGATATTATAACAATTAGATAGCTAGTTGTTATATAAGCAGCATACATTACTCATGGTGATCCTTCCACAAAATAAATCAGAAATCATTCAGACAAAGACATAGGTCATAGAGTTAGAACGATCTCACGATTCATGGACACAAGCTGAAAAACAAAATAGTTCATCTTTCAGTCATCCACGGCACAACATTTGGAAATTCCACCAATCTTTCTCCAACAGCAAACCATCATTCTTTATTGCAAAGAGAAATAGTTCTTCTTACAATATTCATTTCCAGTCTCACTGGGAAAAAGTGAAAAGTCTAAAAGCCCCTTTCCCTTCTAAGATTCCTACATTTATACAGAAAGGGTGAAATGGTTGGGCTGCCCAAAGTGACCTTTGGGCTTCCCAACCTTTCATTTCCCAACGCTTTACTTTCCTTGAAAGCTTTTACAAAATTGTTACAAAATACAAAGGTTGACTGATCCTTCACAAGGAGGGTCCCACTTGGGAATCTAAAAACTTCTTCCCCGCTGAAGCTTAAGCAGCAAGGCCTTCAAAGGCGCAAGGCTCCAAAAACTGGATATTGATCTCAAAATTTTCAGCCTGGTTTTTTATGGCCTCGATCCTGGCAGCAGTCAGTCGAAGCTGATCCTCCAGAAGCTGTACACTAATGGCTGAATGGTCTACTTCATTCTTCAAGATCTGATCATCTAGGGCTTTAATGTCCTGTACCTTAGCTTTTTCTTCCTGGTATCTTTTCTGCAACAGTTCTACAAAAGCATGGTGATCCGGGAAAGCATCCAGCCTTTGCTCTGCCTCTATCTGGCACCGGTTGTAAGTAATGAGAAGCCTTCTGAAGAACTCGGTGCATAATCCTTTTGTCTTCTTAACTGCCTTCTTGAAATCCTCTTCGGTGTTAATAGAAAATTCTATTAAGTCATAATCCCGCTTGAGGGCCTATTTATCCTTTGATGGCAGCTCTGTTGGGGTTTCCTCATTGTTTTCCAGCCTTGACATCCTTGCAGTCAGGACTTCAAGGACGTCCTGAGATCTGTCTACAAAGTAAGAGGAGGTGTCCATGATCTCCTCTAACCGGCTATCTATCTGCAGGATTTTGCATCTCTCTCCTTCCATAGCAGTCTGTAGCTGCAGCATCCTAGCTTTCTGAGCCAATACATGCTCTTTGAATGGTTGGAGGTTGACCTGTTGCGCCCTTGCTTCTTCCAGAGCAGCTGTCAGAGAGGCAATCTCCTCTTGATGCTTCTTCTTCTGTTCTAGGGTGTGCAGGTCACCGGCTTGTAAGATAATCTTTTACTGCTCTTCCAGCTCTTCAACTTTTTGCAACAGCTGCTCCTTCTCCTTCTTCAACTCTTGATACTCTGCCTGTACCTTCTCCAAGAATTCTTGGGTGGTCTCCATAGCCTGTCTTTCTACCTACAGAGCCTGCAATTCAGCCTCAGCAGTCTTCATCTCCCTCTGCATGGCTTCATATTTTCGCTTCAACCTATTGCCTTCTTCTCTTTCTTTCCTCAAGGTATCCTTCAACTGAGCGAAGGATTTCACTGAGAGAAGAATCCGCAAACTTCCATGGTGGCGCCACCTAGGAAAGGGCTACCGACAGTGAGTACAATGTCCTGTTCGACATGACAATGACAGCGTGGGCAATTTGCAAAAGAAAAATGGAAAATAAACCCCAATCCCCGAAATATATACATCCCAGTAAAACAAACAATCGGCGGGAAAACATGACCATCGAGCGGCAAAATGACTAGGGGCTCGGCGATCATGTCAGCTGCTTCTCCACAACGACGGCTGATGAAACAACTACGGGATCCACAGTGTCAAACGAAGCATCGGCAAGATAAATAAATAAAACACTTCGCATCGGAGTTCACCAGACTAAGACCTCGGACCAATAGTTGGTTGAAGTGCCGCAATAGTGGAAACCGTAAAGACACCGAGTTTCGGAGACCAGTCAAAATCGGAGGTAAAACAAACAAGACTTAAGCGAAAAAGATCATCCAAGCAGCATACATAAGCAAACTAAATCAGAAGAATAGTGCCTTCTAGAGCCGCAACGGTAGAAGCTACAAGACTGCAGTCTTGCGAATCAAAACGGGCGAGGATCGGAAGAGGTTAATACAACCATCACCGTGTTCGCAATATATCGTCTGCAACGACGGAAGCTATAGAGACAAAGAGTTTCAACGCTATTCCAATAAGCCCGTCAATAATAGGAAAAGAAAATAAAATGCATCAGAGGAAAGTACACCTTGGATCGGATCATCATTCAACTGCATCTTCGCAACGGCGGGCACACAATTGACTGCATTTCTGATTCAGAGTCTTGACAACTTCCAACGGCGGGGTAAGAACTCAATGTAAGCTGTAGAACAACATTAACATCATTGGCATAAATATATTCCTTGAACAAACATTAGCAAAATCAAGCAAACCCAAACAAGCTGAGCAAAACAAGATAAAAACGAGGGTCCCGAAATTTTTAGAATTTTGGGAAATTGTTGCAGCTGCAACATAATATCAGAACTATCTCTCATACATCATTCATCATAATCGACTGGTACTCCTCAATCATGGCATCCTTCCATTCTTTTTTCTCTGCATCCTCTTCGTATTTGGAAGGTTCTTTGTCAATGATTTCATATAGCAAGCCCACATAGTTGGTGTATGGTTTAGGTCTTTTCCTTTCTCTATGCATCCCATCTGGAGCACCATATCTTTCTGCATCTTGCAATAGATCTCATTCTCATTCCGATTTTCTCTTGTAGAAGTTCTTCTCGTGAAGTGGTTCTACATGCTCCTATGGTTTTGACATGCCATGATCTTCATGTTCTTCTGGAATTGTTTCTTTTATTGACATGTCTCGAACTCTTATTGTTTTAGGTTCTTTGGCTTCTACAATAGGTAGTTTTCTAGATCTGGAGTATGTTGAGTCTTCGTCGAATGTTACATCTCTGCTTATGTCGATATTCTTGAATAATCAGAAGTATATTCGATAGGCCTTTGAAGTGTCATTGTATCCTATGAATATCCACTTCCTCCCTGAAGAATCGAGCTTGGTCCTCTTTTCGTTTGGAATGTGTATGGACACTAGGCAGCCAAATATTCTGAGATAGGTGACTTTGGTTTCTCTCCTGAGAGAGCCTCTTTGAGATTCTTTTTTTTTATTACTCGATGAGGAGTACGGTTTTGTACATACACAAATTTCCTTGATGCTTCTTCCCATAAGTGCATCGAAAGATCCTGGTCATGTAGCATTGCTTTCGATGCCTCCATTATTGTTCTATTCTTTCGTTCTGCAATTCCATTATGAGGATTGTATCGAGTGCTCAACTCCCTCTTAATCCAAGATTCTCTGTAGAGTTCCTTGAATTCTTCTTAGCTGAACTCTCCACCATTATTTGACTGCAGAGTCTTGATCTTCCTTTCAATATGATTTTCGACCAAGGATTTGAATTCTTTGAACTTGTTGAAGACTTCATTTTTCCCTTTCAAGAAATATATCCAAGTATTACATGAGAAATCATCTATAAAGGAAACATAGTATACATACCCGCTTAGTGAACTAGATGACATTGACCCAAAGACATCTGAGTGGATTATTTCCAGTATTACTTTTGCTTTGCTTTCACCACTTGGAAATGTCTTCTTTACATTATTTCCTTGCGCAGATCCCTTACAAATACCTTCATGTTTTGTCTATATTTTTGGAAGTATTGAAAATTCTTTGCTTGCAATCGGTAGTGTTCTATAGTGCACATATGCAAGTCTTATGTGCCAAAGTTCACTTGGTTCTATGGAGTCATGAATCAATGCTTATTCAGGTAGTCCCTTTAACTTTTACAAGCCTCCCTTTTGCTCTCAAATCGTTGTTGCATCATCTATTGTCTTTCCTTTTGGTCACATTAGGACTTGGCCATCAAAGAATAAAACTCGTATTCCCTTTGCATCTAATGCATAGATGGAGAGAATATTCTTCTTCAATACTGGAACATATAGCACATCTTTCATCTTCAAATATTTCTCAGAGTCTAGCTTGTCAGAAGCTTCTCCACTTCCTTTTATGGGGTATTGATAATCATCCCCAAGTTTCACCTTGTGAGGTGACTCGTGCTCAATAGATTGACGAATGATTCTTTGTATCTTGTCATATGTTTGGATGCCCCACTATCTACAAGCCAATCATTGCTTCCATGTGAGATAGTGCCCGTGAGTGTTGATATCGGGACATATTATTCATCATTTGAAGAATAAGTTTCTGCGTTGAGTCTCTTTATTGTTGTTTCATCATCTTCAGCGGTGTGAGCATGATGTCTCTTCTTATTTTAATTCTTGTTGAAGAAGCCTCTGTTTTTGGGACAATCTCTAGAGTAATATCCATTCTCATCACAAGTCACAACATCGAATGTTGGAAGGATCTCTTATGAATTTATTTTGTCTTTTATGATGATGGTCCTCCCTTTTGTTGTGACGGTGAACCTCCTTTCCATGATACCTTCTGGTGTGAACTGTGAGAGCTTCATCTCCAGTTGATCCCATCTTCTCTTCTCTTGTCATGATCCGAGCTTCTTCTTGTGTACATTCTTCCCATCTGTTGAATTTGATCAACCTTCTTCTGGAACATATTCCTTGAATGAATGAATCCCATGATCTATGTAGACCATTCAAGGTGGTCATAACAATTTTTCCTTCTTCTATATGATCTATGTAGACCATTCAAGGGGGTCATAACAGTCTTTTGCTTATTCTACATTCTCTTCAATTGCTTCAAATTGTTCCTTGATTTGAGCAACCCTTGTGAAGTAGGATTGCATGGTCTTTGAGTTTAGTATCTTCACATTCTTCAGCTAGTTTCTCAATGTCATATATCGGTTGATGTTCTTTCCTTCGAACAACTCTATCAAATCATCAAACAATTCCTTCAGTGTCTTCAAGGATGACACATGGGGGGTGAGATGATCCTTAATAGAATATGCAATAATTATCTTGGCCTTAACCATGTTCTTCCTATGGATAGACGTATCCTCATATTCCTCTAGTTATGGAACTTCCTTACTGATATATTGATCCAAATCATTTTCTTCAAGGATCAAGCAGATTTTGTACTTCCATGCTCGAAAGTTGTTAGCTCCCCCAAGCTTGTCCTCAAGATGAGTATGATAAGTCATTTTGAGATGAGAACTTCAAATGGAAATAACAGAGATATAGATCTTACCAATTTGAGGTGTCTGACCTGGTTTCAGAGCTGGTTGACCTAGGATTTGGTAAGAGAAACCCTAATTTTATGAAATTAGAGCTTTGGAATTATGTCTGGATAGAAAGGTGCACCTCCTTGAGGCAAGTTGCTTAGTAATGTCCTTTTCTGAAATATGAGGTGGGAAGCCTCTGAAACTTGATGCCCTAGTTTCTCTCGGCACTAGTGTCTTGGTAAAAAATGAATCTTCTTCAAATTTGATTCTACTTCCTACAAAATATGTGCCATCCTAAGACAAGTTATCCTATCCCCCTTTTCGTGATGATCTATGGAGAGAAGACCTTCAACATGGAATCCCTAGTTTCTACTGCTGCACAGTGCCTTCTTTTAGAGAGGCTTTGATACCATGTTGGTTTTTCTAATGTAATTTAAATTGATTAGGATCTTTATTTGAAAGAATAACAAGCACAACAAGATTAATTATATAGAGCATATATAGAAGACACAAAGATTTTTCTCAGGGAAGCCAGAAAGGAGAAAACCCTGCAAACTTCCTCATAATAGCTTCGTCACTAAGACAATATCACAATATGGAAAATACCAAGTATAAGAAGTCTTGTGTAGATATCTTCCTCTCCTCCTTGTTCTTCTATCTCTCCTCATGTGAACTTGAGTGACTGAGTGTGTGTATAAACGAGAGAGGGTGCCTCCCTATTTATACTCTTCAAGTGACTGAACTTACAACTTGATTGGGTCAAGTTCTTACCTTAACAGGTCCGAATTCTCCTAGGGGGACCTAAAAATACATTTTATTATATTCAAGTTAAGGACTATTTCCCCGACTTACAACAAAGGGTTTACCTCAATGACCATAGACAATAATGACATCCCGAAAGGAGGAAAAAACATCTCCAATGGGGGTACAACAATGTACAATAATAATATACATTATAATATCTTCCCAAGTTACAAATACAACAACACTTTATTCACGGAAAACATCATTTATTATTTGTTGATCAATTCGAATCCTATGTTAATAATATTAAACAATAAATGAGAAAGAACTCTCTAAGATAATGATGATATCATATAGGAGAAATGGATACATAGCTGCAATGATAACCAATTATGACAAAAAATTGCTCACAGAATGACTTAGAGCTCTTAGGTTACAACAATGCATGTTCTTTGTTGGTGTCTAGCTAAAGCAACATTTAGGGAATCCAAGACCATAATGATTCAACATGCAAAAGGATATTTGTGAGGTTCAATTGTACCAGTCTTAAACCTTCTTGAGGGCTATTTTATAATTGATTAAAGATACAATTTATGGGGAGACCATCTCAACATCAAAAGGGTTCAATCTTGGTAGCTTTTGGTTACAGACTTGTAGTAGGACTCTTTGAAGAAGTTTGAGAGTACATTCCTAGCCTATTTTCAGGACTTTCCTCTCAACTCTTGGAACTATTTTCTAAGTGTTCTAGAAGAAAATTGAAGTGATTTTATGGCAGCAACATAGTCCATGAAAATATGGGCATCTACCTCTTGCATGAGTAAAGCATGATACTATAAATCCCACACATACAAACACAAATTTTGTAGCAATCCTATAGGTGGTAGTTCTTAGAGATATGTGGCATCATGTCCTATGATTTCAATCCTATCTTAGCCATGCCTCCTATAGAGTACAAAATATGCCAGCAAAAAATTGTATTGATAGATCCCATTAAAATTGGAATCAAATGTGACATGATGAATATTTTACGGAGCATTTAATTGCATGGGACACAAATATTATATAAAGTAATCATGCCAGCAAAAGGCTCTAGTTAAGTGGTAAAGTTTGTTTGAAGAATATATGCCAACTGTTGAAACAGGATTATATATCATTCTTTTCAAACAACTACAAAACCACAGTGTGGTAAACTTCATGAAATATTGAGTTTTGCAATAAAATAAGACACTTGAATTAGTGGCCCCTTCCTTAACTCCTTGAAGAAAGCATGTGTCTAGGGGGAGCAACCCTTTGGCCATTGATGTGAAAGGGGGAGAAATGTGGAATGCAGATAGGGGGAGAAACTAACAGGGGAAGCAATTACATAAGTGTTTCCATCAATGAAAAAGGGGGAGATTGTTGGACAAAGGTTGTCATCGATGTCAAGATGGTTGAGTTGATGCCAAGTTGAATGCTTAGTCGTTGAAGAATTATGTCCGCTAAGAATTGAAGAAAATTCTTTCACAAGACTGGAAATGCATGTAGATCGTCAAATGCCAACGGTAAGAAGTAAATATGCCTTTCAAACTCATATTATTCCCACGAGACTAGTAATATTCCCACAACGCCAATAATATGCCCGCCAGACTAGTAAAAATCCTACAGGCTCTAGGAGATGCACTTAAAATGCTTGCATGCCATGGGGAATACATTCCAATTTATGAGTATATTCCTTGTAGCCATAAATCATGTTGAATAAGTCTTAAAAAATTTAAGCAAAATGCCAATTCCAACCTTTTAAAGTGCCTAAAAGTCATAATTTGAAATCTCTTGAATAAGTCCCTTGAAGGAACCTTGAAACCCTTAGAGGAAGCCTTGAAAAACCTTGAAGAATCATTCATCTAAATGTTGTAGTTTGAATATACACATAAAGAAAAGCAAGTCGGCCCTATTTGAAGGGGCATATATTGAAATTAAAGGAGTATAGCCTCGACTCTCTTTAAAGAAGGATAATATGTATAAATAAAATTCTAAAGCACCTTCATTGGGGTAGAAGAGAAAAATAAGTGTGATCTGAAATTGGAGTAGAGGGCCTAGCTTAGGAGTAGAACTAAGATAAATCAAAGGACAAAATGAAGAGCAAGCTTAAGTTTTGAAGAATTGAAGAAAGCATAGATTTCTAGGAGACTTTAAAATTGTTTCCTACATGAATAAAGGCAGCTTTGGTAAAAAAAATTGTATACTGATGAGAAGATTATTTTGTCACTCTCAAATTTTTTTAAGGGGTATCTTGAACCTATTCCTCCGTAAATATGTGGAAAGTTTGAGGAATATATTTGGAAAAATTGAAGGACTGGTTAAGCATAGATTTTAAGGGAAATTTTGGGACAATTTTCCAGGTGAATGTGAACATGTTTTAGGGAAGCGTTAACGACTACTCTTAGCACAAAGTCCAAAGAAGTATTGTGACTCAATTTTTTTAGACAAGGTTGAGGACTAATTTGAAGGGAATATTTTGGATTTTTTTTTGGACAGTGTGGCACACTTTACAAGGCATTTTTAAGCCTGCCCTTGGATAGATTTTAATGGCATTTTGAATAATGTTTAAAGATTGTTGTTTGGACATATTTTTGGGAGCAAATTTCAAAGGTTATTCTTGGATAGATTTGGATTGGTTGTGTAGCATATTTGAAGCGAAGTTCTTCTAGGGGAGTAGTGTATCCTTACATTTGGTGCTCCCTTCTAGTGGGTACTGGTAAATCAAGGGGTTGGTGCCTCCTTCAAGTCGGTTCTTGTAAAGAGGAGATTGGTGTGTCATCCAAATATTGTAATCTCGTAGTTTTATCCATATGAGTTTTTAGGAAAATAACTTGGGTACTATTGATGATTGGTGAGTTTTAATAATGTTATAGAGTTGTTGAAGTAAAAAATGGCTAACTTGTATGATACTGATTCACCCCACCTCCCCACCCCCCTCTCAGTATCAATGTGTGTTCCAACAATTGGTATTAAAGCAGCTTTTTCAGACAAGTTTGGCCACTAGAAGAAAGATCCTTGAGAACACACATGCATAAGCATGCAGTTTTTGTTTAGAATGGAGCACCAATATTTGATGGGACAAACTATGTCATTTGGAGCATAAGGATGAGAGTATTCTTGAAGGCACTTGGTTTTGAAGTTTTGCAATCCATAGAGAATGGGTACATAGTACCAACTACTCCACCAATAGATCCATGTGGGAAAAATCTCCCTGAAAGAAATGTAAAAGCAAAGAATGCCATTTTGAGTGGTTAGTCAAATTTTGAGCAAGCCAAAATGAGATTTGTACATCATCTAAGGAAGTGTGGTACAAGTTGAAAATCCTTTACACAGGATAATATTTTCAATTGAAAAGAAGCCAAGCTTGTCAAGGATCTTAAGAAAGGATCAAGTAATTGTAAAGATTTAAAAGATGCTTTTGTAAGTGTAAAACTACTTGAAGAATCTCAAGACAAAGAAGAAGGAAGTTTATCTTATAAAGTTTGCTTGGCCATAGAGACAAAAGAAGATATCTCCAAAAATGAAGACAAAGGACATGAAGAATATGAAGACAAAGAAGGAGAAGTGTATCTTGAAGAAGAACTCATTTGTGCCCTAAATGAAATAAAGGAGTTGAAGAATAAGAATACATTGCTTCAAGAGAAGCTAAATGGATCCGAGGGAGAAATCCATATAAAAAGCACCAAAATTGATGGAAAAACTATTATTGGTCTAAAAGCACAGATTGAAAAGACACGACAATTCTTGGTATGTCAACTAGAGGAGAATGATCAAATCTTCAAGGAGTAAGAAGCTGAAATTATCTCCCAAAGAAAAGAAGTAGAAGAAAAAGATACCCAACTAACTACAAATTTGAACATCACTATGATTCAAGAGGAAGAGGTAAGAAAAGTTGAATAAAGGCTGAAAATACAACTAAAAGAAATTGATTAGAACTATGAGGAAGTTGAAAAAACCATTGCTGGTCTAGAAAGTCAAATAGTAAAAGCCAAGAAAATTGTAGAAGACCTAACAAGTCAAATCAAGAGAAGAAAGAGTCTTGTCAAAGGAAAGAGTTTGAGATGCTTTCACTAAAAGAATATTTGAATGAGATAGCTTCCCAGTTGGAGACAAATTCAAAGTTTGAAAAGAGTTCAATGATTCTCAATGACATTATCAATTGTCAAAGCTATCCACTTGATACGACTAATATTGGCTACAACAACAATCACGAGAGTACTAAAGAAGGTGAAATATCAAATCTACCAAATAAGAAGAATGAAGAACCCAAGATCTATGTTATTGTCCTTAAGCATGAAGAAAAAAACAAGGAATCTAACAATGACAAACAAAAGCCTACAATCCTCCACAAGAAGAATGAAATCAGAAGAATTCTGACACCAAGATGACTCTTCACAACCAAGTATGAAAAATATTTTCTTAGACATTGGTATTCTTGCAACAATTTTTGGGCATAAGGCTAAATATTGTAAAGTTTATGGAAGAAATGCACAAGCAAGAAATGGAAGTCTCTACATAAACTTTGAATTCTACATATGCCACAATTATGGACACATGGAAAGAGAGTGTAGAACCAATATGGATGTGAACACTAAATGCTAGAAATCTCACAACCTTGGACACTTGGCTAGATATTGTAGAAGTGACAAGGAAAGATCCCGTAGACAAGAAACAACAAAAGTATGGATAGAGAAAACCCCTTCAACATTAAAAGGGGGGGAATTGTTGATAGGGGGAGTCACATGTTGATAAAAGATATATCAATTGGCTATGTAACTCTTATGTAGATTAAGGCACCGTTGAACATATCTCTACATTTCCTTTCTTCAATGGACAAGTATATAACTCATATGATAGAGGAGCTTGAGTATCATGTGCTAAAACTTCAATGAGGTATCCAAATATCTAAATGAGAACAAAAGCATGCCTAGCTGCAATAATAAGGTTAATAAGGATCATGCACAAAGATTATGTCATGGTTGTGTTCCTGATAAGAAGAGATTGAGAATGTGATAGAATCTTGTTTATCTAAGGTATACAACAAGGAAGACATTAGCAAATTGCCAGAAAATTGTGAAAAAAGTTTGTGTATGAGATTCAACTCTAAAATCTTTGAAAAACTCTACTGAAGCAACTGAAAAGTATAACAGTAAGCATACAAGTGATATCACACAATCTGGTGAAATACAAGAGGAAGACCCATGAGATTATATCAGAACTTGGTATGACGATATTTATGATAGACATCATGTATCGTTTGTTTGATCAGTTCAAACCCAATGTTAATATTATCAAAGAAGAAAGGAGAAAGAACTCTCTAACGGAAATATATCAGCATAAAATATAAATTCATACATAGATGCAGTGATAATCTATTTTGAAAAAATATGTTGAAAAAATTACTCATGGCTCTAAGGTTGCATCCATGCCTTTTCTCTATTGGTGTCTAGTTGAAGCAACATTCGGGGAATCAAAGACCATAATGATTCAACATGCAGAAGGATATTTGCAAGGCTCGGTTATGACAGTCTTAAACCTTGTTGAGCGTTATTTTATAATTGTTCAAGGATGCAATTTAAGAGGACACCATCTCAACCTCAAAATGGATCAATCTTTGCAACTTTTGGTAGTAGACTTATAGCAAGACACTTCAAAGAATTTAAAGTACATTCCTAGCCCATTTTCAGCACTATCCTCTCAACTCTTGGGACTATATTCTGAGAGTACTATAAGAAACTTGAAGTGATTTTATGGTAACAACACAGTGAATGGAAATCTAGGCGTCTACCGCTAGCATGACCAGACAGTGCAGCTTAGAGATATGTGGCAACATGTCCTATGACTTCAATCTTATCTCATTCATGCCTCCTATATGGCATGAGTGATGGAAACAAAAACTTATATTGATAGATTCAATAAAAAATGGAATCGGATCACATGATGAAGCATTTCCAGATCATTTAGTTGCATGAGACATAAAAATATTATATAAAGTAATCATACGCAACAGAAGGCACAAGAGAATACACTGAATATATATAAGATCTCAATCAACATTGTTGATAAAAATCAGATGAAGTATTAGATTAGATTGAGGAGACTCAAATCTCCAATTATCACCGACTCCAACTAGCAAGAAGCTCCAACCTCCTTGTTTCTTCTTCTCCAACTGAAGTGATGCTCCAACGCCCTGTTTTTCCAGCTTCGAATGGAAAGAGGCTGCAACCCCCTTTTAGACACTTACTCTATTGCGATGAGATGGAGGTTACAACCTGGTTTATCTTATGTGACACGATGGACGCTTCAACCCCATTTACTTGCTTACTTCGACTTACACAAACTACGTTTTTAGTATTGTTCACTTTCCTCAGCTTCTCTTGTATTGCGCACTTTCCACCACCATTGTTTACTTGAAGTGTGACTTTCCGTCTACTTTTTCTTTGTACTTCCTTTGATTACAACTTCACTCTTGGATTTGCTCCGACCGCAACTTTTCCCTTAGCTTTGCTTTGCTCTTTGTCCTTCATCTGACTGTGACTTCGCCTACCTGTCACTTTGTTTCTTACTCACCTCAAATCCATTGCTCACATATACAACAACAAACATATTCTTAATGTGTGTGTGTGTGTGTGTGTGTGTGTGTGTGTTGACTTCCCTTTCATTTGAATAAGAAGGTTGGCCAAAGAGCTTTTACTTAATTTACAGTTTTCTTTATGCCAACTTGTCCTAACCTTTGAACTAGCCCAAATTGATTTGGTGTATGGGTTATAGACCATTCATGGTTCTCTCTTCTGGGTTAAACGACCCAAACAAAACGTTCATTCCGTTTGATACTGCAACAAGCCCTTATCCTTAAACTGCACACAACCTTCGAGCGAGGAAATAGTTCCCATAACTTGGTGGGACTTGTGTGCATATTTGAGCTAGATTATGTTCAATATACTTCTTCAAACTAGATAGTAAACACATCAATTCTGGTCAAGAAAATCACTTGACATATACGTCAATCCCTTTTGACATCAATGTCAACATGAAATCCAACAATCTCCCCCTTTGGCATTGATGTCAATGCTAAGTAAAAGTAAGCTCCCCCAAAGCGTGCTCCCCTTGAATTGTGTCCCTTTGGTCCTCTTTTCTACTCCCCCAAAGCATGCTCCCTTTAACATGCGTCCCTTCGGTCCTCTTTTTTTCTCCCCCTGACTTGCATCCCTTATTTCACTATCAATCTTTCCCTTTGACATAAATGGCAATTGTTGCTCCCCCTGTCATTTTGTTGCAAGTTTTTTAATCTTAGCTTTATTTTTGTTGGGAAATTACTCCTAATTTTTGCCTTAAATGTTTGAATGCCTCCCTTAGAAATGGATTGGTAAATATATCTTCTATCTACTCCTTGGTGTTGACATAAACCATCTTCACATATTGCTTATCTACATGTTCTCTAAATGTGTTTATGCTTGGTTTTTGAGTGCATCACTAGATTTTTTGACACACTTATTGCACTTGTGTTGTCGCAATAGATAGGAATTGGTTGATCATAATCAACTTTGATATCCTTTAGAGTTTGCTTCATCTAGAGCACTTTTGTACAACATTCAACAGTAGCTATGTATTCTACTTCAGTTGCGGACAAGGATATTGATGCTTTTTTTTTAATGGACCAAGCAACAAAACATTCACCAAAAAATAATGCATTCCCACTTGTACTATTTCTTTCATCTAGACTTCCAGCCCAATTAGCATCTTAATAGGCTATTAAATCAAAGTTTTTCATTTTTTGATACCACGGTCCAAAATCTGTTGTGCCTTTAAGATATCTAAACATTCTCTTAACTACAAAGACATTTGATTCCTTAGTAGTAGACTGAAATATAGCTACCATTCCAAATGCTTGCATTATATTGGGTCTTGATGATGTTAAATACATTAAGGTTCCAATCATAGATCTATATTGCATGGGGTCTGTTGAAAGAGATTCATCATCTTTACTGAGTTTGTTGTTGGTTGTCATGGGTGTACTAACAAGATCACACTCTACCATTCGAAATCTGTTGATAATTTCTTTTAAATATTTTGATTAAGATATAAAAATTCCTTCTGGTGTTTGAGAGATTTGAAGTTCAAGAAAGAATGAAAGTTCTCTAATCATTGACATTTCAAATTCCTTTTCCATGTCAACAACAAACATGTGACTTAATTTGTTATCGTCGCAGTCGAAGATGAGATAATCATCATACACTATTGTGATTGGCAACCCATTTTCATCAATCTTAAAATACATATTATTGTTAGTATTACCTTTTTTGAATCCTTGTTTAATTAGATACATGTCTAGGCGTGCATACCAAGCTCTTGGTGCCTGTTTGAGTCCATAGTGATTTATTCAGTTTCCAAACAATATATTCTTTCCCAATAAGCTTAAATCCTTCAAGCTATTCAGTGAAGACTTCTTCATTTAGTTCTCCATTCAGAAATGTAGACTTAACATCCATTTGATATACTTTAAATTATTTTAAGCATGAATATGCCAAGAACATTTTGATAGCTTCCATTGGCACAAACAAAGAAAAGGTTTCATCAAAATCAATTCCTTCAACTTAGGCATAACCTTTGTATACTTATTTGGCCTTGATTATTAATGTTTTACCTTCTTCATTTAGTTTGTTCTTTAAAATCCACTTGGTCCCAATTACATTCTTATTTTCAGGTATTGGAACTAATTTGGAAGTTCCAGTTTTCTCAATCTAGTTGAGTTTTTCATGCATTGCTTTGTTCCAACTCTCATCTTTACATGCTTGAATGGATTCTTTAAGTTCCAAAATTGATGGTAAGGCCATGTCAGTTCTACTTGGAATGTCCATATCTCTTATTTGGGTTTGAACTCTATCATCAATGTCTCCAATGATAAGTTATTTTCGATGATTTCTCTAA
>LPNX011065013.1:6369-59773 GCA_001517045.1 Pseudotsuga menziesii
TCAACCTCTCGGATCAGCGCAACGGGCTTCACCAACCTCCACATTGGAGGTCAGATCAATAAAATAATTCTTTACCTTTTACTTTTTGCTTCATGAACATGTTTAGATTAATTTTCATTACTATTTAGCGTCTTTTATTTCACTTATCATTGAACTGCTACTAAGGAATCCATTTTCCTTAGTAGGTTCTCATTCGCACAAGCTAGGGGTGAAACCCTAGCAACAGGAATCTTGTCGAGTCTTTGGGTGACTAGATTCCCCACAAACTTGGCATGACCTTCATCCAAATTTGAACCCAAGGGGAACGTAAATTTCTTATAATATGATGTGGTGTCACATAGCCTAGAATGAGCAAAGGAATTTGAATTAGGAGAGAAAAGTAACTCCCATGGAAGAGGAAGAGACCAAGAAGACAATGTGTGCCACTGGGAGGGAGATTCCATGCACTCTATGACAACAAATGATGAAAGATTCTATGAAAAATATGACAAATTCAAACTTGCTTGCCTACAACAAATATGACATTATATATCTAAAAATAGCCATCAAGAGGTTGCACTTTGGGAGTTAGAGGCATCCATTTGAATTGGGGAAAGAGTTGGAGCATGAAGAAAGAAGACAAGTGTCATAAGAGTTACTAAACCACTAAGTTGAGTTGGAGGAATCCTATGGAGGGAAATTAGACATTAGGAGTCCTCCTGAAGTTAATAAAAGGATTCCTTGAGGAATGATAATAGATTTTTATCATTTGTTAATTGGACTTTGTAATTTTGGATATATTTTGCTTGTCCATTGCACCATGGGTGTTTACTGTCCCTGCTTGAACCAATTTCGAGGGAGTTGGATTCCTTTCCAAGTTGGTTTATGGAAAGACCATTCCTACCTCTCAACAAATATCATTTATGGTGTTTATTTTCAGTTTTAATGTCCATACATCTCTAGTTCTCATCTATCTCCCTCTTCTCTTGTTCCTTCTTCTCCATTCCCCCACACTCTCATGTTGATGGCGCACTTGTTGGTGTGGTGCTTGATATTTTTTGAGTCCATTTGATTCCAAAGATTTGTTATATTATGAATTTATCTTTACTTTCATGTCCATATTCTCTATATTTTTAAATCCAAGAAACTCATGCGTGAAAAGATTGCATTCTCGTGCAATTGAATCACTGGTTTTCATGAATTTGGTTTCACTCTTAAAGGTGTTTTATATCATATTTGTATGAGGGTCGTTATCTGATTATTATGATGTTTGGGAAGCCATATATTATGTATGACTCTTTAATTTCATGTTCATATCCTATGTATCTCGAATTCTAAGAAACTCATGTGTGAAAATATTGTATCCTCATGCCATTGAATCACTAGTTTTCATGACTTTGGTTCAATATTGAAGGAGTTTTATATCAGATTTGTATGAGGGATTTTATTTAAGTTTGATGGTGATGGTAAATACATACATACATACATACATACATACATACATACATACATACATACATACATACATACATACATACATACATAGATATATATATATATATATATATATATTACCACTATATTTAATGTTACTCTCTTAACCATCTATTATACTTTTCATGTGTCAATTTTGAGCTAGTAATACAATTTCCCCTTAAGCAATTTCCATGAAAGTTACCATACAAATGTTGCACATCATAATAATTTTCTAGAGGTTAATAATCATGATTAATTATATCCATTGATTTCTGATATTCATCCCCATACTCGTTTTTGAAATTTTGGAGGTTCGTACTTTAGTTGGAGAGCCAAATTGGCCTCCACCCTTGGGGGGGTTTGACCTCAATTTTCTAGGAAAACGTACCTTTTGTCCTTAGCCAAAAAAAAAAGTTGCATAAGATTAAATTAATATCCAAATTATTCATAGGTATTTTTGGGATTTTATAATACTCATCATACCCTTTCATTTCACATTCAAAACCATTTGGAGTCAGTTGGAACCCCCTATAGTCTTGACTAGTAAAGTTCAAAAATTGATCGAATTGTACTTTTCTCTAAAATTCCAAGTAGGGACATTCAAGTGGTATCATAGCATGGTCCTTTCACCTATGCATTGTATCAACAATTTAAGAGAATAAATTTCAACCATTTCTTGGTCTGATGATGAGGAAGAGTCCTTTTCTACCTATGCGGAAGAGGAATGTGAATAGTATGAGGAAGAAGATCCTTCATACAATACTTCATATTACTTCACAATTAGGGATGATTTAAACCCATGTTATAAAATATATGAATAATATCCAACCATGTTCATTTCAGCGGATGGCCAAATGTTAGTGGGAAGAATCCAAAATGACCTCTTGAATATTTCCTAAACTATTGTGCATTGAACGATGATTTCTTTAAGACCATATCTTTTTTATCATACTGTAGTGCTTCAATAGGATGCTTTTATTGACCCCCTATAGGTGTATTGAAGAAAATATTTAAAAAATGGTGAATTAAGTGTGCAATAAGGTGGGGACTAAATGTTTTCCATTCGGAGCTAATATTGATGAGGAGGGTATGGATGTGCAACCTCAACCTTCCACAGTCATAGAAAGGATTCATGATACACCTATCTATTCAATTGGTAAAAATTGAGAATATTTCCATGAACAAGTTAGAAAATCACCCCAATGTGACTTTGAAATAATAAATCACACAATTCTTACTGATGGGGGTTGTGCAAATCAAAGAGCATCTATTGATGGATGCTTGAAATGTGAAGGAGTACCTACTGATGGGTGATCACACATCTATGTTGGTGACATAGAGATCAATTTTGAAGATATTTTTGAAAGCCAAATTTCTCATGAGCATGAACATGAAGACCTTGTAGCAGATAATGAAGAACCAAGATCAACTTCCCCATCACCACTTGAGCTTCAAGAAGTTGATCAATTCAACAAGAAAGAAGAAGATGAGGTTCCTAAAAAAGAACCTCTTTTTCTTGAAGGGTCATTGAGTATGGATTAAAAGAATATTCAAGAGTCCCTAAATACTCTCCATGGAACACATGCTTTGGTCATGAAATTGTTGGAGCATGGAGGAGAAATATTCCATGGAGGACATCGAGAAAATTTAGAAGGCAATATCCAACACCAAAGGTATTTTTTTGAATTTTCTTTATGATAGATATTATTTAATTTAGCTTGTTGGTTATTATCATGGACTAACCTTTAAGAATGTAGAAGATAATGGAAAGATCTCAAATGAGTTGGATTCCACCCAAAATGCACTCCAAAAATCTATGGTGTGGATTGAGCAACTTCAAGAGAGGTTGCAAGGGTCTTTTACACCCTTCTACATATCAAACAATCAAGCAATGGATGAAAGCATTTATGTTACAAATGAGGAACATCATGTTATGGTGGAACATGAGGTACATGTTGACATGCAGGTGCTTGAAGAGGCTACATTCAAAGAAGAAGGAAACCAAGTACTTGTTCTTGTTCAAAGGAATTATGAGTTGCCTCTTGGTGAGATTTGCAGAGACTTTGAGGAGGCCCATGATCTCGCAACAATTGGACCATACAATGATGGGTAATATGCATTCAAACGTTTGATTGGTAAAATTTGCAAAGAGGTAAGGTTGGTTCACAATTCTTCACTTCCTACTTTTTCAACCACATCAATTGGGGATGAAAATTAGGTGAAAGGTTTCTTTTTCTTGGTGCCACCCGAGGAGAAGAAGGATCCCACATATGTTTGTGATGAATTGATTAAAGCACCAAATCCCTTCCATATGTAGTAGAGGCATTCCATTGCATCCTTGGATTCCTCCCTCATCCACTTGAACCATTTGAGTGGAACCAATGTCAGAGAGTTGAGACATTAGAGTTGTGAACTTGGGGAAGCCTCCAGATTTACTTTTATACCTTTCAGCTGGAGTTTTTGTTAATCCATTTATTGGGTGAGTAAACACATGTAGAATTTGAACACCCACAAGGGTGAAATTCTTGCTTTCATTTACAGAGACCTCATGAACACCATTTTTATTTTATAAGTTGTTGCATGGGAATTCGTGGTTCTTTGATGATTCCTTATTATGTAATTTGAGCATGAGTCCTAATGATGTGTAATTTCATTCCGTGTTGAAGAGACTCAATTTTATTTGGCTTTACATTCCAGAGTTGCACATAAATTTTGTTTTGCAGTGGGAGTGATAAACTTCCACCAGTGTATTATGAATTTTCCATCCCTGTTAATGATGTACTCTTCTTGTTGATCATGATGTTTGAAAGGATGCAAGCAAGGAAATGTGACCCAATAATTATCTTTCCTAATGGTATGGGTTGGATAGCACTCCTATTTGTTGGAGTGCAATACAAACAATGGGACCCTAGTATCATTTTTGTTTTTGTTTTTGGTCTCATTGGTTTCAATTTTTGGGGTAGCAAGAAGCATGGGGATTGAGTAACCACTTGAGAAAGTGATTGTAATCAGAGTATTGCAACAACAAGCATGGTGTTTCCTGTTTGAAACTTTCTTGGAATCTTGAAAACTCAAGTTTGACAACTCAGTTGCAACTTCAAAGAATTATACAGTGAGCAAAAAAGGGTTGAAAATTCAGAAAATGTTTCCAAATATGAAGGAGGTAAAGATTATTTTTGTGAATTTTGTTTTGATGGATTTGATTAATACTTTTGGTTCTAGTGGTTATGTGATAGAATATATCAATATGAAAAGATACACATATATTTACTTTTGGAAACACACAATTGTAGTACATGAGTGACACTACTCAAATTGCAGCTAAGGTTTGAAGCAAAGTTTTGGAAGGAAAGAAGGTTATTAAAAATCCATTTTTGAAATTTCTCGAGGACAAGAAATATTGGGTGGGAGGACTTTCATGTACCCAATTAAATAATTTTCAAATAAACAGTTAAGTTGTCCTACCCAATTCATAAGGGTTATGTAGAAAAATCAAACTATTGATATTTAATCCCAAGTCCTATAGTTTCACTTGTAAATTCGAACTCAGATTTGTGGAAGGTGGAAAATGGGTCAAAGAAACAAAAAAATTTAAGAAAATAAGGTGGAATTGGTTCATGAATACAATTTGAAGCTTGTGGAGTCTTTGGGTGACTAGATTCCCCACACACTTGGCATGACCTTCATCCAAATTCAAACCCAGGGGGAATGTAACATTATTGGAGGATGATGTGGTGCCAAATATCCTAGAATGATTCAAGGAATTTGAATTAGGAGAGGAGAGTAACTCCCATGGAATATGAAGAGACTAACAAGACAACATGTGCCACTTGAAGGGAGATTCCATGCACTCTATGGAAACAAATGTTGAAATATTCTATGAAAAATATGACAAATTTGGACATGATTGCAAAACTATGAAAAATATGACATGAAATGGATAAAAATATCCAAAAATAGGGTGAAATTTTTTATTTATAGGCATCCATTTGAATTGGGGAAATATTTGGAGCATGATGAAAGAATACAAGTGTCATTGGAGTTACTAAACCACTAAGTTGAGTTGGAGGAAGCCTATGGAGGGAAATTTGACCTTAGGAGGAATCATCAATATAAAAAAATGATGTATTTAGGAATGAGAATATATTTTGATCACTTTTTAATTTTCCTTTGGCATTTTGGAGATGTTTTGCTTCTCCATTGCACAATGAGTGTTTACTCTCCCTACTTGAACCAATTTCGAGGGAGTTGGATTCCTTTCCAAGTTGATTGATGGAGAGGATATTAATACCTATAAAAGGAAAATATTTATGGTGTTTAGTTTCATTTTTAAGGTCCATACATATCAATTTATCATCTATATCCCTCTTCTCCCATTCCTTCTTCTCCATTCCCCCACACTCTCATGTTTATGGCACACTTGTTGGAGTGGTGCTTGTTATTTTCCAAGTCCATTTGATTTCAAATCTTGGTTATATGATGTATGGATATGTAATTTAATTTAGATATTCTCTTTAGCTCTAAATCCAAGAAACTCATGTGTGAAAATCTTTCATTCTCATGCCATTGAATCACTAGTTTTCATGAATTTGGATTCAATTTTGAAGGAGTTTTATATCAGATTTGTATGAGAGTTATTATATGAGTTTTATGATGTTGGGGAAGAAATATATGATGTATAACTCTTTATTTCATGTTAATATTCTCTATATCTAGAAATCCAAGAAACTCATGTGTGAAAAGCTTGTATTCTCATGCCATTGAATCACTAGTTTTCATGAGTTTGGCTTCAATCTTGAAGGAGTTTTATATCATATTTGTATGAGGGATTTTATATGAGTTTTATGCTGTTTGGAAAAAAAAAATTATTATGTATATGACCACTATAATTCATGTTACTCTCTGAACCATCTATTCTATTTTTCAAGTGTCAAATATGAGCTAGTAATGTAATTTCCCCTTAAGCAATTTCGGTGAAAGCTAACATACAAATGTTGCACATCATAATCAGTTTGAAGAGATTAATAACCATGATTAATGATATAAATTTATGTATTATATTCATCCCCATACTATTTTCTGAAATTTTTGAGGGTCCTACTTTATTTGGAGAGCGAAATTGGCCTCCACCCCTAGGGGGATTTGACCTCAATTTCCTAGAAACTTTGCACTTTTTATCTTTAGCCACAAACCAAGATTTAGAAGGTTAAAATAAGATACAAAGTGTTCATATTTCATATTTGGATGTTATAATACTCATAATACCCTTGAATTTAAAATTCGATACCATTTGGAGTCAACTGGACTCCCCTACAGTCTTGACTAGTAAAGTTAAATAATTTCCCAAATTGCACTTTTCTCTAAAATTCCAAGTAGGGAAATTACAAAAATAACTACATGAAATGCAGGGATCATGTTAAATCTCACTTTTTATCATTAAAACCATTTAATTCACTTTTAAATAATAAACGATACATTATTACTCACCCACCTTTTTAATTCTCATAAAGTCACATTTAAAATATTTAATAAATCAAAATCACTTTTTAAAGTAATTTTGTTGGTGTGCTTTCGGTCTACCTAGGTTCAAATCCCTCGTCCATCAACAAAACCCAATATATCATCCCGACAGAGCAAGACTCCGTCTGTAATACCTGTGACACATATGCAATCTCATCCGAGATATCTCATGGGAACTGCTAGAACCAGGTTTTTGTAGTTATGTGGGGATTTATATTCTTATAGTACTTTATCAATTAACTCGACTGAAGCAAGGAATTATACTTCTTTTTATTTGTTTATTCATTCAAGATAACAACCTACTCATCCGTCGACATATATCACAACAATTAATCATTAAATCCTTATAAAATATTAAATCTATTAATGGTGCGGCACACACACACACACATGGGTTTATTCATAAATAG
Source organism: Pseudotsuga menziesii (assembly GCA_001517045.1). Taxonomy (NCBI): domain Eukaryota; kingdom Viridiplantae; phylum Streptophyta; class Pinopsida; order Pinales; family Pinaceae; genus Pseudotsuga; species Pseudotsuga menziesii. The sequence goes on from LPNX011065013.1 coordinate 13,755, forward strand.
ACGTTGTGTGACATATATAGATCCACTAATTCAAGACATACATGCATTCAACATAAACATAATTATGAAAGACACATAAAGACAAATTTTATCGTGGAAACCCTTCCGTGAAAAACCACAAAGGTGATCTTCATCTAGCATGAGAAATTGGTTAGCACCTTTTTTAGATGCACTCAATTTGCAGACTCTTCTTTAGATGTTATTTACAATTCGTACAGACTTCTCTCCTCTCATGCTCTCTGGTTTTGGGTCTATGTATTTCTTCTCTTCTTCTCTCAACTGTCGATATGCACACAACCTAGATCGATAACCTAACTAAGAAGTTATCTTCTCATTTCAAGCTATCCCCTTAATTCCTAACTAACTACGAGCCAAAACCAACAAAAAGCAATCCACACACAACTTGGGTTCTCCCTTTTATAATATTTTACAAGTATTAATGTTTCGACTCTTTTATGTTAGCCGAGAGGATGTCATTTCTATTTTCGTACATTTAGTTACAACTAAAACTAGGCATTATTGGCCCAAAATACAATTATGAATTATTAACAAAATCATGCTTTATTGTAACTAACTCTTTACCCACGATCAATCAAACTGTCATTTTTGCACCATTTTTTACTGCTTTATTCTTCTTCTATTGTGGTTCCTTCTATCGCGGATCTCCTTCCGACGCGACTCTCCTTATATCACATCTCTTCTTCCGTCACAACTCTTCTTTCATCGCAGCTTCCATTTGTTATGAATCTCCTTTCTATCTTGTGAATAGACTCTTTATCTTCTCGATCAAAATTTTGTGTCTGAATAATTTTAACGTTTCCTAGGGACAACAGCCTCCCAACACTCACTTTTGGCTCATCCCGAGCCACATTATTCTAAATCCTCTATTATTGCGACCTTGCTTTAAAAATCATGAAATATTTTCACTAGCTGTTTAGTCTCTTGTAGCATTTATATTTCTGTCTTCTTCAAAATTTCCACAAGTTTGGAACTGATGCGTTTTGAAGTTGTAAATCCGATCGGCCCCAAAACTTATCTCACATTTTCATGTACAAGATGAATGATGCCTGTAACTTTATCTACCTTTGCCTGTAACTCTACAAACCTGTAAGTTCTCTTTTGTTGTTGTGTTCACATTTTTTCAACTTGCTATTGTAGCTTCTCCATGTCATCACCCTTCACCATTTTCTCTACTATAGGAAGCTTCTCCACTTCATTCTTCAACTAGTTAACCTCTTCCTCGACAACGCACAATTGCCCTATTACATTTTATAACTCTGTATCGTTGATCAAAGCTTCCCACAATGAGAAACTTTCTCAAACTCCTTCGCACACAGTGTATCTTATTTTTCTATCCTCATCACAACCTCAATTGATGTTTTCCTTCTTTCTTCTAATACCTCTAGAGGTGTACTAGGTTTCACTTGTAATTCCAACTCTGTGACCCTCTTGCAGAGGTTTTCTACAATTTCGGTAAGTCGAGAGACTTTGGATTATGCAAAGATATCATGCATGATTCCTTTGTCGGTAAATTTTTTTCAAGTGAGTGTAACATCCGTGTCGAGCGGATTCTTGTCCTCCTCCCAGGTCTTGGATTTTTGCTCTGTTTCCTGGACTGCTTTCTTCATCTTATTGACATATTTGTGTGAATATTTTACCTGATTAACTAGCACACATTCTCAATTCTTCATTTATGCGGCTGTAAATATTCATCATTAGAAACAATATTTCTATCACTCTTAGTGACATATTTGGTTAGAGAGGTGTAAAATCCAACTTCTCCAAGCTTATAGGATCATTTTCACATAACCTTGGAACTGGATATATATATATATATATATATATTAAACCATTCTAGAAGATTGTTTCATGAATTTGATCATCCTTCACTATCATGTATTTCTTTGTTACAACACTTGGCTCAAAATCACCTTCTAGTCTCTTGAAACCTTACTAACTTATCCCTTCAACACCATCCAAGTACTTTCCTCTCAAACATTTCTTTGACGAGACAAAAACTCATCGAAATCACTAGATATATCTTGTGCTTCTTGTAAAGTTGAAGACGAAGTCCTATGCTCTTTCCTTTATTCATCGTTATCCGAACTCCTCCCAGTACGACTAGTGATACTAATTGATACTTTGCATCTTTTCCAAGTTTGAACCTAGGCACATCAGTTGGCATGGGAAGGACATAGTTTGAAACATGGATGCATACCCTGATTTTTCATCTTCTGGTGGCAGTACTGTTGTTGTCTTGTAGGTACCATATCGTTTCCTTTTTGACGTTCTAGGTGGGTTTTGTTGTAAATGGATTGGTGGAATCACCAGTGACTATGCAACTTCTTCTGCAATTATGGAAAATGGTGGAACAAATGAAGAAGTGTCTTCCATAATAGGTGTAGGTGAAGGTTTCTCGATGCCTAATTCTGAAACGGTGCTTGTACTGGAGATATAAATAACCATACTCGGTGAAAAATTGCCTTGAATATTACATTTGCAGACACAACAACTCAGTGTACTCAGTCATATGCAATAAAATGAAGGAAACTCGAATGCAAAGACAATATAAGTGCACCCATTCAATCAATCATCCATTCACACGAGTGGGAAATAAATGGAAAGGTGGCAGTGATTTTCGTTACATGGAACAATCTTTCTAATCATTACAAGGAAAATTTCAATCAAACCGTCACTTTTTCTATCAATTCAACGGTAATTATTGTGTATTAATGACGGAGTGACCAAAAATCAAGACACTGAAATATCACACGTTCTCAAATTAACTACGACTAGTTGTCTTTTTGCGACTGAATTTCATCACGCGACAACAATTTTCTTCGTATGATAGGTATAGGCCTTCAACTCATTTATTTCCTTGTGACAGACAGAGAGTCTTTGCCACCAATTTTCTTCTGTGAGAATTTTTCTTTTCTCCCTAATAGACATATTGTCTATGACATACCACTCAATATTTGAAATAAAACACTCATACTTTTTATAGAAATAACACTCATAAATATCTGTCTTTTTTTCTTCTTCAATCGACCAAGTTGCGCCTATCCTTGTAAGGCTTTAACTGACTTCCATTCACCAATCCTTTGAAGGGTTTTTCATCTAATTTATACAATTGTATTGGGCCTCCTTTAGTGTTATGAATGATAACATATGGCCCCAGTCAATGTGTTCTCAGCTTTCAAGGATTATTTAAAAAATTACTGTCATATAGGAGGACAAGTCCTCCAACTTGAAATTGCTTATTCTTGATGTGTCTGTCGTCCCATACTTTTTGTCTTTCCTTCTCAACATTTCGATTATAACCTGCGATGAAATGCTCTTCCTCCAGCTACATAAGTTGTGAAAATATCTATTTGACAGCACCAACATCAATCATTTTAGTAATCATAATTATTCTTAGACCGGGTACACTGTATTCCATCGGCATAATAGCCTCTTTTCCATACACGAGTCAAAATGGAGTTTGTCCTGTCAATTTCTTATAGGTCGTGCGATATTCCCATAGTACTGTAGAAATTTTATGTTCCCAATGATCTCTTTGAATGTTGTAAATATTCGTCAAAGCGTTCTCTAGGATTTTGTTGAATGCCTTGACAACACCATTCGCTTGTGGGTTATATGGTGTCATCTTCCTATGAATGATTTGGAATTGTTCAGTTAATTTGTCGATCATCTGATTGACAATTTTTGTGCCCTAATCGCTTATCAAAATCTTCAGGCATCTGAATCTATCCACAACATTCTCAAACAAAAGTTTTGCAATAGTCACAGTAGTACAATCCTTTACATGCATAGCTTCATCCCATCTAATCAAGTAATATGTCATAGTAATATTTTATTATGCACTAGTTCTTTTCCCTGGTGGGTTGATAGGACTGATAAAATCAACAACCCATTTGTCAAATTCCTTTAAAGTTATCTGAGGTACTAGTGGCATTTCATCTTGTCATGAAAACTTTCTAGTTCTATGACAGATATCACAGTTGCGATAATATTCTCTAGCATCTACATGCAAGGTAGGCCACCACAACCCTTCTTGTAATATCTTCAACATTGTATCTTTTCCAACATAATCGCCTCCCGTGACACCAACATATGCTTCACTCAATATCATTAGTCTCTTATGTTTCAATACACAACGATGAATAATTTTATCATGTCCCATTTTATATAGTTGTCCAATGATCAACTGGAAATATGCATCTCACACAACTAATTGCTTATTTTGTGCGGTATTGAATCTAGCGGGTGCATATCCCATACTCAAGAGTTGTATAATGTATCTATACTGATCATCAAACATTGTGATCACAAATAATTGTGCATCAGGAATACCATCATCGATATTACTAGGTTCTTCTCCACTTTCAAGCCTCAATAGATGGTCTGGTCTTGAGTTCAGTCGACCCAGCTTAACAGTAAATTCAAAGTCAAATTCCTGGAAAAGGAGAATCCACTGACAAATATCACCCCCCCTAACACTAGCTTATTGACCAGGTATTTCAATACAGAATCATCTGTGTACATTTTGAAATGTCCACCCAACAAATATTGTCAATAGTTTTGAAGAGCATATACCATGTCTAGTCCTTCTCTTTCTGTCGTGGTATAGTTCTTCTCTACTGTTGAGAATTTTCTCATAGCAAATGAAATAGGATGATCAATAGACCCTTCACCAGGATGTACTAGTATAATGTCGAATGCGAGAGACAACACATTGGCATGTATGTGAAATTCCTTCTTCCAGTTTGGAAAACCTAGTATGGGTGTTGTGACCGTCTTATTCTTTAGGGTGTCCAGACTCTCTTGGCATTTTTCGCTCCATTGAAACGTAACATTCTTCTTCAACAAATTATGAATTGGAGCAGTCACCTCTGCATATCACATGATAAATTTATGATAGTATCATGTGTGTCCCAATGTCTTTCTCAGCTACTTCAATCTTGATGGCAGCGGTATGTCAACGATGATCGCAATTTTAGTAGGATCGACCGGGATTCCATCGCGACAAACTACATGGCCCAACATAATTCCAAACGTGACACAAAAAATACATGTTTTTAGGTTCAACAAAATATGATACTATTAAAACCATTCCAACATCAGTCTAAGGCTCTCAATATGATTTTTTATGAGCCCAAACACCGTCTAGTTGTTGAAGTACACCTCAAGAAATTTATAAATAATGTATTTGAAAGAAACCCCTACTATTCTGGGAAAGATAGGAGGAGAATTCTTGAGTCCAAAGGACATTACCATATATTGGAAACACCCCCACTTTGTCTCAAAGCTTGTCTTGTGTCCATCTTCCTTTGTAATACTAATATGATGGCATCCCTATAACCCATCAGTGAATGAATAGACTTCTTGAACTTCGACACTCTCCAATACTTCATCTATAAACGGAGTCAGAAATGGGTCGTGCATGCAGGAATCGTTCAAATTCCTTAGATCAATAAAAATATGTACTTCACCACCAATTTTCTTATCCCACGCTACCATTAGGATGATCCACTCAGATTCTTCAACCGGTTCTATGATACCTGCATCCAACATTTGATCTAACTCTATCTTAACTTTTTCTTTGTACCGCAGATTCAGTTGGTATGGTTGTTGCTTCATAGGATTTGTGTTGGTATTTAATGGTATCTTCATCTCTCCAAGGTACCCAAAAATCCACTCCATGTCTAAAATTTTTGTAGGGAACAGATCCTGAAGTTCATGTAGTAGTTCTGTGAACTTCCCTACAGTTTCATCATCCCAATAATCTCTAATATTGGCAAACTTTGGATTCTATGGAGACTGAATTTTTACTTTCTTGACTTTCAACAGATTCAAAAATTGGTTACTTGAAATACCAAATCCTTACACCACGTGAGTACCTTCATACTCTTGGATGTTTATGTCTCGCGGGTCATCATCATCAGGTTCAAGCGTCACATTATAGCACTCCATCCGATGTTGGATTGTTGTGCTGCTCGAATTTAAGTCAGTCATCAACATCGAGATGTTTTCAAATATCTTTGTCTTAATTAATTTTAACTTTAATATCCCTTATCTAATATCAGATCAGAATATTAACTCTGCTGCAATTATTAAATGAAATGTACAATCAAAACTTTACAGTAACATTAATCACTTCTTGATGAAAGACAAAATATGAGTATTACTTATAAATTTGTGAAAAGGCAGTGGGATAATGGGAGAAACCAAAGACAATTTGGACAGATATTATTCCTTCCCTAATAACTTGTATTTCGGGTCCCTTTAGGTTTCGAAGTCAGCTCCGTTAAATCCTACTCCCACGCTTATGGGTGTCCCAACCGTGCCATCTAGGAGAGAACAGTCACATCCAGTCAACCAGGGCTTATGGAAGGTTCAGATGTTTGATCAGACATTTGAATATGCATCATATAATGTTTCATAAGTTTAGGAACTGATTCAGATCAATTTGGGGTTGTTTGGAATTGTTTGGGAAAAACCTAGCAATTTGGCCCGGAAAGAACCTGTGCAAAGGAGGTTGCTCAAACATAGTACGATATCAAAAAATTATTAGTATGTGAGTTTGGATGGGTATAGGGGTGATTTAAAATCCTACATCAACTTTCATGACATCATTTGGGTCTATATAACTTCCATAATGCTAAAAACACTGAAACTAGTCGAAATTGCCTAGTTAAAGAGCAAGCGTATGCAAATATTGACAAATTTCATATCAGAACGTGATAAGTTATGAAAATTTTGTTATATAGGGAGTAATATAGAATATTAGAAACATCATATCACTCATAAATTGATTCCATAGTCCTTATATCATTTTTATTACATTTAACTATCAAATGATCCCACTAGATGGGAAATAAAAGCTCCTCTCATAAAAATTTAGCATGAAGGATCTATGGGACATAATCCTTACTTCCATACAGATATCAAAATGAATTAATATATGCTACAGAAGTCGAACTGAAACTTGGGGAGATACTCCTTAGCTCACTGTAAGTTGCAATGAAAATTGAAATGGAAGAGAGGAGAGGAGGAATGGGAACTTGGGGTGCATCACCCAAGAGGAATGATGCTCATCAGTCAATATGTAAGCCTTAGCTTCCCTCAACATTGAAATATTCATCAACCAAACTCAATAATGGAGTTGGAATTATCTTTAAGTAGACCTTGGGTGACTTGTCGAACAAGTCCATCACCTGTTGAGTAAGTTTCCACTTGCTAAACCCTAAGCCTAATCATGAATTCGAACTCCTTGAGGAAAATAGCATGTATGAGTCATGTATGATGTTTCCCTGGCATTAACTCTTAATCAAGATAGAAATTGCGCCCTCCTTTGGACCATAGTTTCCTGCTTTTACCCTGATTACTTTTCTTGCACTTTCTGCTTTTGTAAACTACTCATTAGAATAGAAACGATGCCCTCCTTTGTAATTAGAATTTTTTTGCATAAGGTAATGTTTCCTTTCTTTTCATCCTTGCACCATATTTGAAACTGATTTGGATAATTTCTATTTTTTTTATGACATATTTCATTTTCCTTCTTTTGCAGTGTTTCCATTTTTCCATCCTAGGTAATTTTCCTAATGCATCCTCTTTCCTTGACAACTCATTTACACCATTAATTATTTTTCATAATAATTAACTAATTACAAATAGCATGGATTTATAAATTACATGCCTCCATAGTTTTAAATAATCAAAATTCCTAGTCACAATTAATTAATTCAATGTTTAACCCCTGGCCACTTGACAAGGTCAACACTTTCAAGGTCCCTTCAACGGAGGGACATGGCAGTCCTTCCCTGCCAAGTCTGCTTGTCCTCAAGAAGAAGCACTCCAGAATGCGGGAATTTTGTTCCACCATGTTTCTGCTGCACCACTCTGATTGTAGTCATTTCTCCAATGACCACTTCTTTGAATAAAATTATCAACCTAGTTAAGGTGACTGAGCAGAATTCCTGGATCCCACTACCTCCTCTGCAAGGATCCAAATGTTTCTGCCCCTTTTGGAAATATGTCATTCCAAATAATTCCAGGGTCCCATGGTATTATCTGCATACTCCCAAAGATCAGTAACAGCCATAAAAAATTATTATCATAGGAAATGAAAGTGAGGATGTGGAAATCATACCACCGCATTGAAAATTAAAACTCCCAATGCAAAATTGAATATCTGTGAGAATTCCCCACCTAGCATAAAATACCTAATGTTCTTGATGCACACCAACAATGAAGCTCACAATTTTTTTGCTGCAATGACATAGGTGTGAGTCCCATGTCCCAAGACAATTTTAGGCATCCTCCAACAACCATAGATGCCCTTGTTCCTCACAGAAGATGTAGGATGTATCTGTTGAAACTCCCTTGGTGTAAGCAAAAGGAACACCCTCCAAGGTGCATAACTACAACAATTACCTACCCATCCTTTCCATGGATGAACAAATATTGCAACTGCCAGGTCCATATGGGAATCTTATTTCTTTCCCATGTGCACAATGCCAATGGTTCAAATCTCTACCACTAGTCATGCAATCACCACCATAAATGGAGGAATAAAAGATCAGAAATGGACACATTTGCTGCTACTGAAAAGGGGGTGATTCTCTCATCAAATACCCATGGATGAGTTTGGGATCCTCCTTCTCCTTAATTGGAACCAAAAGAAAGAATCCCTTCACCTAGTTATCAGTCTCATGTGTTGTAGTTGTAGTAAAACGTGTCAAGGATGGAAAGTCATGAACCAAATTGAAACTCTGGTGATACTCATCCTTCACGAAAGTGGGTTAATCCTTGAATCTTTTGACTAGTTCATAATTTGTACCATCTTGTTCCTCCTCCAAAATTATACATCTTTCACCAAGAAGCATCTCCAAATCTCTCTGAAAAAGTGTAAGTGCCCGGTCTCTATTATGTTTTCTCTCAAATCCTTCAAGAACATACAAATCAAAATGCACCTCCTGTGCATATGTACTAGAGGTATATGATGGCTTAAAAGTATATATTTGTGGTTTCCCACAGGGTAGGACAATATCAGTAAATCCAAAAGACTTATCATATAAGCAAAAAGAATATTTCCTTGATGAGTCTCCATCATGGCTATGTATTCGTCCACCCAATGCATGTATGAATAAAATATTTGGATTTTTGGTTTATGTGGAATGTAATCATCCACCCTCTTCACATCTAAGTATTATCTCCATATAGATATCTCCTGAGGCCTCTCATCCAATGCATGCATGTCAAACAACTCCCTATAGATGCAGGAAAAACTTGTGCATCTTTGGACCTCCATCTCAATGATGTACATTTGTATCCAATCCATGAAAAAATATGTACCTTTACTTGCATATCTGAATGGTATGTCTTCTTGAATGTATTTCTGAAACAAGTCAAATGTTTGGCCAAGATCTTCTATGGAATATCCTTTCACCAACACTTCCAAATCATAACTTTCCTCATGTTTGTCCTCCACATGAGGTTCCTTCATCACCTCCACTATGTCATATTCCATGTGAAAATCACCATCTTCCATGTAGGATAGGGTGTGTGATGAAATCATCCCATTTCTAACTTGATCATTCTGCATTATTGATTCTTGAAGGGCCCTCTGTATGATGTTCAATGAATTATTGGTGATCTCCAGCTTGCTAGTGATCCTTTCCGATTCTTCTTCTTCCTTCTTGGGTGCATTATGGTACATTTTAGACACCATGAGGAGATGTTCTCTATCAAATATTAAGTTCATATAGTTTTCCTTCATCTTGAACATGCCTTCTTTCAGTGCTATGAACTCTTTCAGAAAGGCTTCTCCTTCCAACTCTCCTACATAAGCTTTCCAACATCATCTTATCACCAAGGCATTAGTGTCAACAAAGTTGTTCATGGATTCTATAAGCTTATCTATGTAATCCTTTAGTGATCCACTAAAATAATATCATCCACCAAGGTTTCTCTTTCCCATGACTGACACATAACATCATCTTTCTTTTGGCATGGATCCACAACACAGATTTCATTTTCAACATACCGGTCAACTTTTGAATCTTTTGTAAAATCACTTCCATGATATGAAGTGGAGGGTATCTCTAAAATTTGTAATGAAATGTGATCTTCGCACAAATAAGAAATTGAATCATACCTTGGCATTTCAGCTTCCTCACCTTTATGTAGGGGCACTATGGTCTCCTTCTCTTCCACCAAATTCTTTGGTTCACACCCAAGTGGTGTGGCCTTGTCTTGTTCTTCATTATGAGGCTCAAGAGGTGACTGTAAATATGATTTATAAACTTATTTTGGATCTAATCCAAAATATGTCTCACCATATTAGCATGAACCACCATCCTTAGCAATGATATGGAAATCACCCACAAGGAATATGGAAGTGTCTTCATGTTCACGTTCTTCTTCCATGCAGTCACCTTGTAGTGACTTGCACCCAAACTTAGGAATCTCTTCTTCTTCTTGATCACTTGAATAACTAAGTGAATCATAGAATTTTTTCATGATTGAGAATGAACTTGGGGACTCATCCTCCTTTTCATCCTTCCCGTCCAGATGATTTGGACCAGCAGTCCCTTCTTATTTTTTCTCATCAATGCTTTCATTATAAACACTACCTGGCTCTTCCTCTAGAAGGTTTATGGTCTTCTCCTTTGAAGGATGGTTTATCAGTGGCTCTTTCTTCTCCAAGCAAGATGATGAAACTTCATTCTATTGAATGGTACTCATGCCACCACTTTTGGAATATCTGCTAGAAGAACACCCAAACAATCTCATAATGCTTGGACCAACAGATGGCTTTGTTGAATCTTCACCTTTGGCTTGTCTTTCTTCTTCTTTACGCACAAATTGGAACAACGTGGTTCCTCTATGGATGATTTTCACATGGTTTGAGGGTTAATTATGTACGTTCCCCCTATATTCATTATTCCAATTCCATTCACGCTCATTTATTGATTTCACTTTATCTCATCGATATTTTTTTAGGTAGAATGCTCCACTACGTGTTCCACTTGCATTATTTACTACTATTACTCACGTCTATGTTTGTACCATCTTAAAGGTTAAGTGACTATGATCCCTACCTTCATGGGAATTTTTGCACATCTTCCTAGGGAACACTATCTTTAGTGGAGAATATTTTATGGTTATCTAACTTGGTCAATGTGGACATATTGCACATGCTACTATCACTAGTACAAAATGGCTAATTTGTTACTAAAAAACAACTAAAATTCACATATAAACGACTATTGTTTAGTTGACGACTAATAGTAGCCAATTTTCAGTATTTTATAACGTGACTAAATTTTATTCATATTTCACTTAGTCATTAATTGGTTGCCTTGATTTATAATCTAGTATATTTAGTCATTTATTTGCTCATTGATTAAGTCATTAATTGTCACAATTAATGACTTAATACATGACTAAATATACTACTAGATGATAAGCCAAGGAAACCAATTAACGACTAAGTAAATACGACTAAATGTTGGTAGCATTACAAGATATTGTAAATTAGCTACTATATGCAAATTTAAGTTGATTTTTTACTCACAAATTTTCATTTGTAACTGTGATTTATTATTAATGTAGTAGTATTATATTCATTTTATTTTTGTTTATTATTAATTAATATAAACGATTAATTTAGTAGTTTTATATTCATTTTATTTGTGTTCATTATTAATCAATATAAACTACTAACTTAGTGGTTTTATATTCATTCTATTTGTGTCCATTATTAATAAATATAAACTCATTAGTATGATATTGTGAATAAATTTAAAACATTTCATACAATATTCATGCTTATCTAATATGAATATACATGTGAATCATGCAATGTGGCATTAGTTAATTACAACACTAAATAATATCAATTACAAACATATATGATTTCAACCACATAAATTATATTATATGAAATTTCAAGTATTATAATATATACAAGTTTCCAACTAAATATCCACATATGGACTAATACTCGTTCATGACAAAAACTAACTCCATACTTTACATGAAAAATCATATACATCTAAAAAGGAAAGTCGTTACTAGAGGGAAGCCATATCTAAGGAAGAGTGGGGAATAACATGGTAACATTAACATAAGTATGAACATGAGGGAAAGGATTTTAATAACATATATATTAGCATCTGAATTATCATTATATCCCAAACTTATGAGATTCGTTGCATCACCAAAACATAAACAAAATCTATAATAAACTGATACAAAATACAACAAAGTTTTATGGAATATTGAGATTTCTCATTAAAATACTTCACTTCTATTAATGAAACTTCGGCTTAAAGCATTAGAATATCAAAGACCAAACAACATAGTGCACAATCACTTTTGATAACAAAAATTCTACTAAAATATTTAAAATATAAGCAGCCATACTATATAGTGAGAAGACTTAATGCACATCCATCATAAACAAAACTTACACTACATGGTATGTACACCTATTATTAAGAACATACCATAATGGCCAAAAAAATATAAAATTCTCATGACAAGTTAATAAACATTGTATGTGCAAGATAACTACTCCGTTAAAAAAAAGTTATCCCATTCAACATGAAACCCTCAAAGGATTGAAACTGTTGTGTTTTACCATTTACAATGAGTATTAATAAATAACAACAAACCAACCCAATAAGCATACAGTTGTATATATTCATGTTTCCCCAAATATTTCAAAATCAGGTGTATAACTTTAAATAGATAACTATCAAAACTTTTGAAGACCTATAGATTATCATTGTTGTCTTATGATCAGAAAAACAAACATGTAACTAGCTTAACATGCATATGGATGTTGCATTTGCGTCTATCTGACCTCGAAAGGTCACACCGTGCATGATCCTACCTTAATCATCAACCTCTATTGGAATAAACAAAACTCTAGTGCCTCCAAACACTTTATATAGTTGAATCCCGAATTTTCTCTCATGTTATAATATTTTTCTTGTAATTAAACACAAACTCTTTTATTGTTACTACAGAATGGAAATTTGTTTTGTTTAATGTGTTCATCTTTTGCAGGAGTGATCTTCACACATTTTCCATGGAAACGCATCACACATATCACATGAAATCCAAAATTCTGCAGTAACCAAAAACTAAACTCCACCACAAGATCCACATAAGGTCTCCCCATGTTCAACATCCTCCTCTTCATCTAAGATATTTCCATCATCCCTGGATAGGAGTAGCTTTGACATTTTTGGTTGAGATTCAAATGACCATTTTTGAAATCAAAATTAATGCAATAGATAAAAATCTTGTACAACTTAAAACCTATAGAAAAAACCTTCAGACAATATAATGAAACCTCATCAGTTTTAGTTAAGTTGTAAATGAGGCACTAGTCCATGAAAGCTAACCACTTTCCCTCCTGACTTGTTTTTGCTACTTTGGTTGCTAGTAACTATAGATACTTCTTTTACTTGATTCTTTGCAGTTCCAATAACAACCTTGTATATTGTTGGAAGTTCATTCATCACGTTAAAAATCCACTTTCTGTCATTAACAGACCAATTTCATCTAGACCTCAAATAATTTAATAGATTGACGAAAAAATTCATCTAAATATTTGTTAGACCTTTAGAATTTGTCTTCTCTTTTTTCGGAAACTCTTTTAGTACACCTTTAGCGATCACCTAGCATTGGGTTGATGTTTGAACAAATTGTTGTGGGATACTTTGCTAACTACATTGCAAAAATAAATTTAAATGTTGCTCTTTGTTCCATTTCGGAAAAATATTGTATGTTTAGTTTGCAAGTAGTGTTCACGTCGAGATCATTTTTTATTTCATTTTTCTTGAGTCTAAACATTTAATGGAATTTTTTCATGCTTATAAATTTGGTGGGGTAAAAAATCCATGTCGCCATATTATGAATGATGCCCAATGTTTTCTAGGTTGCAAGATCAATAATAATGTCACCTTAATTGTCTGTATGCATGCACTACATAAGGGAAAATGACCAAGCTAGTGTTCAGTTGTTGAGTCACAACATTTTCAAATGCAGAAATCAACATTAGAGAATAAAAGTTCGTGAAATATTATTTCCCTGAATACCAATAAAATCAAATAGGGGGAAGCACTGCAAACTTATTGGCTAATATAAATTCAATTTTCCATACAGCTATAGGTTTTCATGGTGTTTCACTTCAAGTTTGTCAATTGTTTTCTTTTTTGTGTCTCGACACATGAAAAATTTTCTCTAAAGGGATTGAAAGCATGCACTATGTAAGGCTGTTATGGACATTGTTTCACAACTTTTGAGTTGCAATGGATTCAAAAATTAATGAAACAAATACAAGTGGCAAAGGTTTTATTCTTTATGTAGCAAACAACAAAATCATAGAATAAATTTAAGATTGAAGTTGTACATCGTTAATTGTTAGGATAACATGTATCTAAGTGTTGATGCCTAGAAAATTCTTGGGTACCGATAGTAGGGATTCTCCCCAATAATCGATCCCAACTAGATCGTTCACCATTTGGTGTGGGGAACCCATTTGGTTAGCATCCCGAATACCATAGATTTAAAGTTTGTTTAAGTCTTTTACCGGTTGCGGTCTGATCGACCGTTTATGTAGTTTTCTTTTAAATGAATGAAATGAAAATCCCTAAGCTAAATCACTTCTACAAATCTAAATCTAAGCAAATTAATTATTTTCTAGTCTATTCTAAACTAAAATATCCTATTCCCTCGGGGAGAAAATTTAGAAGAAAGAGAGTAATGTATTGTAATTATTCATAATGAATCTCGCAGATAACTGTTCCAATTCCATACACATAGTTACAACATAAAGATTAACAAAGATAGCTTTGAAATAAGAAAGCATTCGTTACTCAAATTGTACAAATATTTTTATATGAAAAGCAAAATCATTCATCATTAAAGAAATAGTCCATAAAAGTCAAAACAATCTCACAGTTATACTGAAACTCAATAGAAGTAATTCCATATTCGAAATTACACAATCCATGTAAAACCTGTGTAGTCATTTCCTAGAAAATTGTCCTTTATTAGCAGAAAAAATAGTTCTTCTTACAAAATAAACCAGCCTTCTAATGCCAGCAAAAAGTCCCTCTATTCTACCTCCTACCTCTATTTATAATACAATTACAAATGACTCCTCAATTTCCATGACTTTAGGAATTCCAAATTTTTTTCCTTTAGTGCTTTTATTTAGAAAGAAATAATAAATTACACAAAATGACAAAATGCAAAATAAGACAAAAATACTTAAGTGGGCCCAGACAAAATTGCAACATATTCCTCCCATGCATCTGCTTCCTTAGTGATAGTCCGGTAATTTACTGGTTCCATCATTTGCACTGTCACCTCATGTACGACTGACTGAGATTCCATGCTTGTGACCTTTTCTGGAGTGGTCCTAAACAAGTATTCCAAGATGCAATTGTTGGCTGAAGCTTGTGCAATCCAAGTTTTAACATCGTATTCACTTATGACTTCCAACATTTGAATATGTTGTTCATCCTCATGTAATCTATCATGTAGATACATCATGAGTTGGTCTTTGTTTGGGATTTCGTTTATTTTGCAGCTGAAGCAAGCTGGCATCTCTCATGAACTTGACACATATTCTTATAGAATCCTGTACACTTTTCCAAGGTCTTCTCAGTTTCATTACTCAATCTTACCAAATCCTTTCTGCAAAATTCTAAGAGAGCCATTTCTATTTTTAAGCCTCCGGCAATCTTCTGTGGAAAGTGCTTAGGAAATGTCGAGTTGGATTTGTAACGAACATAAATAAGAAAATAATTAAATAATTAAATAATTTATAAGTTAGGTTAGTATGAAAGGAGGCATCTCCTCATCATGAATGTCCAAGCCATATTTAAGGCCAAGACATCATTGTAATATTCATCATCTAATATATATTATTCTTATTTATCATCCAACATGATAGTCGGATTTGATTATTAAGGGATCAACCGGACTTAGTTGCTCCCTTATAATAAAATATTTATAAAAAAAAATCAAATATTATATTTAATATTATAACATTTGTTTAAAAAAAATAAAAAATACAAACTATATACAAAATATTATATAGTTTATAAAATAATAATAATAATAATAATTAATATATTATTACTCAAAATTTCACCTTAAAAGGCCAAAATAGCATTCTACAAACATCCATGGCATCTTATAGTAAGAGTGACGAATTCATAGATCTCCTTGAAGAAATCCTTAAGGACATAGATGAAATAAAGAAAACTATGGACGAAACATTTAAAGTAAATGTAGAGGGAGGTGAAAATCACGTAGAAGAAACCACCCAAGTTGATGAAAATAAATGATCCTGACCAAGATTGTGATAAGAGACAAGCTAATGTTGCTAACAATAAATATGTTCAATGCTGCAACAAAAATGTCACAATCACAAACACACAAAGGACATATATCATCACAAAGACGGCTATAAAGAACATCAAGGGAAGCAACTATAACATCTATCAGACACAAGATAAGACCGGTGTTCTTATGAGCACTATAAGCACAAGGAGCCCATTCAAGGGAACTGACACAAAATATGTTGGGGATAACAACACAAAAATAGTTAATGTCGTAATGTATGTTGAGCATGTTCAAATGACGACAAATATAGTTAAAAGAAGAAATCACACAAGTAGAAAAAGCGTAAATAAAACTTCACCAAGTTCATACTTATTGCAAATACCAAGACATAATAATCAAAATGCGGTAATGGTCGTAATCAAAATCACACCTCTCAAGTCATCAGTGTGACATAGAGCCAGAATAAAAGACAACGTTGGGAAAATATTCAAGCTTTGAGGACAAAGCTCCTTTAAAGGGAATGGCAATGTAACGAAGATAAATACGAAAATAATTAAATAATTTATAAGTTAGGTTAGTATGAAAGGAGGCGTCTCCTTATCATGAATTTCCAAGCCATATTTAAGGCCAAGACATCTTTGTAATATTCATCATCTAATATATAATTCTTATTTATCATTCAAAATGATAGTCGGATTCGACTACTAACTGATCAACTACATTCAGTTGCTCCAGGATTCTACCCAAGTCAATTGGATTTGACTCTTGTTTAGAAACCTCAATAAGTCTTGTTTTGAAACTAAGATAATCTGCTGCAATCTCCTTCACTCTTGTCACTTCTGTCTTCAACTTATGAATTTCACCTGCGAGATTTATTTGAGCTTGGTGTATGTTTCTCAAAACTGTGCAATCCTGGGCACGAAAAGGGGTGACGTCTAACTGCCTCTCATTTGCTACCTTAAGTTGAGCTTCAAGAGATCCCTTTTGTGTCACCAACTCCTCTACCTGGGTTCTCAATTCCCCCATTTGTTGCCGATTTGTTGATTCCCTTGATTCCAGCTCCGAGATCTTAGTTTCAAAATCTTTCTGCTCTCCCTCCATGATCATCACTTGTACCTCTAAGGCATATTTATTTGTTTCCAGAGCTTGGTAGTCTCTCTAGAGTCTCTCTTTTTATAATAGGGTGTCCTTGTGCTTTCTTTTCAGCTCTATGCATTCCCCTCTTTCCTTAACTAAAGTATCTTTAATTTTGAACATCTTTTCTTTATGATGTTTGACATCCTCCATCAGCTTATTGACATTATTAGCGTTGGCTTGCACAGCTACAATACTTACAGAGGCTAAGAATTTAGGGTCTTGATTAATGCGTTCTATAATGGTTTTTTTTGTCATTGTGACTACGTCAGCTTGGTTGCCAATATTTCATTGTTTCTCTGATCTTCTGACAATAGTTTTCTTTTCCTTATAAAAAAATATGGTGTCTAAGCATGCCACCGTGTGATGCTTAGATGGGGTGAAAGGAATGAGTCCAATTTCTGCAAGGGGAACGTGGCCACCTGTAATCATGCCACTTGAAGAAGCATGAGGGTATATTGGATCATTCTGAACTGCTTCTTGGTCCATTTCTTCCCTAATCTTGTCCTCTTCTTCCTTCTTCCTTTGTTCTTCAACTGATCTCTCATCTTTCCTTTTTTTTCTTTGTGCTTCTTCTTCCTTTAACTTTTCTTCTTCTTCCTTTTGTTTCTGATCTTCTTCCACTCATTTCCTTTCAGCTTCTTCCTGCGTTAGCTTCAAGGATTATTCTTTCTTCTTTTCTAATTGCTTCTCTGTAGCGTTGATGCTATCTTTACCCCCTCTTGTGATTCCTTTCTCCTTGAAAAATTTACTCAGCGCGGTCATATTTCTGGTGTTTCTATACACCTCTTCATTCTTATCGAAGTGATGAGAGTATTCATAGCGTACTCCAACATTCGTACAATGTTCTGCAACTTTTCCCTCTACGTCATTTCTATGGAAACTCTTCTCACCAAAGAAATTTTTTTTCCAAATCTTATACAAATTCGGAGGTGCTTTTAACCTTAGTAAATTTGTAACTTCATATGAAAAAGGGCAGTGGTGGGAATGTTTCCTTTTTCATGTCGAAGAGGAAGTTACCTACTCCATGTATGAATAACTGCCTTACTGCTTCCTTATGGACTACATAGTCCGTGACAAATTTGGGGAGCAGTCACGGGGATCTGGAGCCTCCATACATTCTTCGGTAAGTTCCTTCCTAAGAGAAATAGTAATCCCCATATTCGCATACAACTTCCATTGCACTTTTTGGAAAAAAAAACCGGTCTCTTTGAGAAATGTAAGCTCATATAGAGGCATCAGGAACTCCTCACATATCAGATTGTAGAAACTTGAATACTTATGTGGCAAAAGAACTTTATAGGAAGCATATATAGGGGTCTTGGTGTGTTGCCAAGTGCAACCGAGCTTGGGGAATGGGTGTCTGCATAGGATGTAGTCAATCAGGTAAGAGGCCATGTAGAATTTTGACCTTCTATGAGTCATCCCTGCCTGTGCGGAAGCTATACATGATCTCAAGATACTGGATATGATATCTGCCCAAATGAAAATTGTGCCTTCAAAGGCCACATAGTATATTAATGGGATCCAACTTAATTTATAAAATATTCCATTTTCCTGGCCAAAAATCCTATTCAACATTAAGGCTATAACCCTGCAAGGGGGGCGTAAGCTTGTAGAGTCGTATTCGCCAGTTTCCTTCCGGTGCATTTGTCTTCCTGATATCATCATCCTTTTGGCACACTCCACAGTATCCAACTCTACTTTGCTAACCCACTCATCAGTCTGTTGGAATATATTAAACCTACTCAATACTTAGGATAAAATAATTAATCATTATTTGATTAATTATCTACCCACTAGCTTAATTAGTTGGCATCCACTTGCACCTTAAAGTAAACGCATGCCATCTATACCCCATGAATTATTTATTTCTGATTCTGGGTTGATCTTGACCGCTTTATGGCCATCCAAAATTAGTTAACAACACTTTACAATAGATTCTTCTTTATCCAACTTTTATGTGGATAAGGTAAAGATAGTTAACTAGGAAGCTAGGTTCCTTTGTTTCCAACCCATCCTTCATGACTTTCTCTCCATTTTCCAGGATTACCATGTTTTTCCATCTCCCTTGACACCTTACTCATGCTTGTGCTAATTCGTGAGGTCCTTGATAGATTTGGGAAGTGCTTTAGCCACCTATGGGGGTTTTCTATATTTTGGTAAGTCATCCTTTTTGAGCTTTATGAGTTGTCTCCCTACAAATATATTTTCCTTTATAAGGATGTATTACCATTGTAATAATATCAATTATAATTTATTTATCATTCATTAATGCGTGTTCATTAATTATTCTTCTTCTCTCCTTATGCTAATTCTCTGCAATTCTTAGTGAGGCTAATTGTGTGCTTAGATTCTTATCTTGTTTATGGAATTCATGTTGCCATCAATGCTTTATAATTCTAACATGGTATCAGATCTTTGGGAGCTCATCAATTAATTCTCCTTTCATATTTTCATTTTTATTTGCAAGTGCAACAACTTCAATATGGATTCAAAAGTTCCTCTACTATCTCCTTTCAACTAAGCTAATTGGAAGCCAAAGATGAGTGCATAGTTGAAGAGGCAATGTCTCTTTGATGTCTCCAATGGTGCATTGAGTGAACCTGATTATTATGAAGAGAATATTGATTGGCTAAATAATTGTGATAGAGCTTGTGGAATCGTGTGCTTGGCAATGCCTCCAATTATACATCATCTCATAGATTTTGTTGAATATCCATTTAAGCTTTGGAACAATTTGGACAAAGCTTTTGGTGTGCAGGAAGTAGAAGATGAAGCATGGAGCAAACTCAACATCTCCTCATTTTCTCTCTCTCAAGATGTCTTAGCATATACATTCTCTGATGAAGTTAT
Source organism: Pseudotsuga menziesii (assembly GCA_001517045.1). Lineage (NCBI taxonomy): Eukaryota > Viridiplantae > Streptophyta > Pinopsida > Pinales > Pinaceae > Pseudotsuga > Pseudotsuga menziesii. The sequence goes on from LPNX011065013.1 coordinate 34,122, forward strand.
TTATGATGAAGAATTTTCCCATATAGTTCATGTTGTTGCTACCCTCTTTGATTCAAATGCTTCCTCCTTCAATGAAGAAGAAAATATTGAAGAGCAATCGTTTTTTGTGTCTCTTGAAGATACTAATGATGAAAAATAAATGACAGATGGAACTGCTATTGTTATTGATGATGATTCATTCACATTCATTGTTCTCTATGTCTTATATCTTAGATTCTGAGATCTATGTACCATATCCTTCACACTTTGTGCATACCTCTCTCATTGATGGTGTGCAACCCAGTGAATTTCAGGATGTTTTCTTAGCCATATCAAGTCCTATTAGTGTCTTTCCACTTACCATACTTGATCTCTTGTGCTTTTATATCTCCTCATGTGTTCTTGGCATAAATCCTAAGAGCCTCTTTGAAAATCTCCTTCCTTCCTCCCTTCATACTTCTACTACAGAGGATTCATCATCAATCTATTCCCATGAGTCTATTGATATTCTTATATGTGATATTTTGGATTATTTATAAGCTAGATCAACCCATGGAGCCCATGCATTCATGCTCTTGGATCCAATGGATTCTCTTTGTTCCTACATGACCACTTGCACATATCCTCTCTATGTAAATGAAGTGGGAGGAATTATACATTCGCTTGGAAAATTATTTCACCTATCTGGAGCTGATTTCATCTCTATTGGTTCTAATTTCAAGCATCATATCATCTTGGGTCTGATTACAACTCTCAAGAGCTTTCACATCATGGGATCTCATTTGTTCTACATGGTCCTAGTTTCCATCTTGCAGCTGTGTTTGATCCAAGTGAGCAGATTTCCCTTCTTCCCAAGAAGAAGATTCCTCCAGACATCAGCATTTATTTTGGAGAAACATCAGTGGCATTTTTGGTTTTCCTCTCATGTCCTATCTTGAGGGAGAATTTTTCCCATGTGGTTTTGCCTCTTTCCTCTGCTTTTTGGACATAGTAATTGTTAAAGGGTGACCATATCCTTTTTGTTGGGCCCTATATGCATCCATATGCATCTATAATTTTTTGACATACCATCATAAAGTAAGACTTATAGGGGGGTGTTGGAATATATTAAACCAACTCAATACTTAGGATAAAACAATTAATCACTATTTGATTAATTATCTACCCACTAGCTTAATTAGTTGGCATCCACTTGCACCTTAAAGTCAACGCATGCCATCTATACCCCGGGAATTCTTTATTTCTGATTCTAGGTTGATCTTGACAACATTATGGCCATCTAGAATTAGTTAACAACACTTTACAGCAGATTCTGCTTTATTCTATTTTATCCAACTTTTATGTGGATAAGGTAAAGGTAGTTAACTAGGAAACTGGGCTCCTTTGTTGCCAACCCATCCTTCATGGATTTCTCTCCATTTTCTAAGATTAGCATGTTTTTCCATCTCCCTTGATAAATCACTCATGAATTTGCTAATTCATGAGATCCTTGATAAATTTGGGAAGTGCTTTAGTCACCTATGGGGGTTTGCTATATTTTGGTAAGTCAGCCTTTTTGAGCTTTATGAGTTGTCTCCCTACAACTCTATTTTCCTTTATAAGAATGTATTACCATTGTAACAATATCAATTATCATTTATTTATCACTCATTAATGTGTGTTCATTAATTCTTAGTCTTCTCTCCTTATGCTAATTCTCTGCGATTCCCAGTGAGGTTAATTGTGTGCTTAGATTCATAGCTTGTTTATGGAATTCGTGTTGCCATCAAGGCTTTAGAATTCTGACACAATCATCATAACTTGTGGGGGTGTCATCTTGTAAGCCATGGATATGTAAGCCAGAGTGAAAGAAGCAAAATATCCCCCCTCTATATTGGAAATAATCGTCGTGGTGGGATTTTCCTGGGGTAAATTCCAACCGATGACTTTTGCACCTGGGAACAACTCTAGACACGTGGTTGCTTTAGTAATTCCTAATTTTCTTATATTTTCATATAAGGACATATCTTCCAGGCCCGCATCAGGGAAATTTTGGTCTTTAGTCATCTGATATATTTATCCCCATTGAAACTCTTGATTAGCTCCTATGATGGCTTTAGTGTCCTTGAACGTGATATCAGTTCTCAAGAAAATCTTCACATATGAATCAGCCTCGGTGGCCTTATATTTCTTGTTTTCACTCTACTTATGCATGGTGTGAGGTGAGAACCGAAACTGTGGCATGATCACAGTAAAAGATGTCTTAGTAATACTATGGTTATCCTTAATGATTTAAAAACAACATGCATTTGCATCAAACATGAAATAACCTAAATGAGAGGCCAAGTTACAAAGTATATGAGTCACTATTCTTTAGAAATCACTGTTCTTTAAAAAAATGAGATTGCAAATCAGTTTCTAATATGAGAGAGGAAAACAGAGTTGTATTTACCATTACATTATTAGCCACTAAAAAACGGTCTTGTGATGTGGAGAGAGATCACTCCCCAGAGGTTGCCCAGTCCCTTTATACTTGCAGCAAGGATGTGTGTTCCTAAAAATTAAATATCAATGCATGTGTATATATCATTTTCGTGAGTTATACCTCTATTGTTATACATTCGTTTTCATGTTCCTAAACAAATCACCATACTGAAGGATAATCATTTCATCACTAGTTCTTCAAAGCATCAATGTTAACTTCCTTTTGTTCTAATCCACAGAGTTTACAATTTTTATTCCACCCTTTTATTCATTTAGCCTAACACCATTGAAACATCAAGACTTCTTCCCACTAAATTCCTCAAAGGTAAAAGAATAAACAAACGAAAATGCAACAATGACTCAATAAACGTGAAACCTAGGACACTTTGGGGAACTGTAAAGCCCCAATTGTCATCTAAGACTCGTGAAAACCTCTTATATGATAGTGTCAACCCTAAGGAGGCTCACGGGGAATGCATACTTCCATACACAGTCTGAAAAGAAATCCTAGGCCAAAGCTCTAAAATGCAGTGATGATCAGGGTTTGAATCCGCAAAGGGTCTCCCCTTCATTGCAAACTTATCCCCCAACATGCTCAATCTAAACAATACATGGACAATGAAACATCAAGCCCGGAGTAACCCTCTCACAGAGTTTCTGAGGTTCAAAACAACTACATGGATGGCTTGGAAAACCAATCCAAACTGCTTAGCAAAGGTTCAAACAGACTCCATAATCGTCGGGATAACAATTTAGAAGTGTTTTGGGGCATACAAACATCCTATGCGGCCAAGGTATTCCTTTAAATAAACTTTGGCTTGACTCTAGCAGTCATCCCACTGTAAAAAACCCTGCGGGATGTGTATGTGATTTTACTAGAAAAAAGGTCACACAAAGTGATAGAAAAAACCAACCTTGGTGACTTTTAAAATCTTAGACCTCCATCAATATATAGTATTTTTAAAGCTTCTAGAAGAATCACAAGACAAAAGGATGAGTTCATCTGCCTACCTGTTAGTTGTCGATATGGGTATGGTGTTGGGCGTGGTGGTACAAAGGTTCCAAATGTCTTATGGTAGTTGGAATCGTCCAAAACGGGGTTTGTAATGAAAATCAAAACAACCCACCATCTATATATAAAACTTTCCAAAATTGTAATTAATGTAGTGGTTGGGAGCAATAAATGCAATGGGTTTGAAAACATTGTTTTGGCGCCAAACTTAAAAACTTGTCTTATAGCATCGATAGCTTGTCGAAAGTTTTCTCCGATTTTCCCAATACATCGGCAGTAAAATATGAGTTTTCCACGGTAATGTCGGTTGGAAAAGCTGTGTTTCACCGACACTGTCGGAAGAAACTCAAAAAAAAATTCCGATGAAACACTGTCGAAATACTCTTCAAATTCTTTCGATGAAACACTGTCAACTACATAAACTGAGTTTTGCCGATAGCGTCGCCTGTAAAAGCAAAGTTTCATTGATGGTGTCGTCTAAACTCGACGAGAAATTCTGATGAAACACTGTCACAACTTAGAGAATTCTTCTGATAAAACACATCGACGATGAAGATTGAGATCTTCTGCGATAATGTCGGCAAGAAAGGGTCAGTTTCACCGATAGTGTTGGAAAAACTCAATGAGAGCCTCCGATGAAGACGTTAGTAAAACTCAAGGAAATATTTCGATTAAACTCTTCACTTGGTTAAAACTTCAAAACTTGGCCAACAAAACAACTTCGGTGAAAAATAATCGGAAGCAACTCGCTAGTGATTTGCGACCATGTCGACAGAACTCGTTGAGTTCGTCCAATAGATCGACAAAACTGACCGAGTTGATCTGATGTATCGGCAGGACTGGATGAGCTGACCCGATGCGTTAGACAAACTTCCTGATATCTTCCAATGTGTCAAAAAAACTTGTTGAGTTCTTCCAACACGTCGAAAGAAAAACATGAGTTTTTTTAACTTAGTTAAATAACTTTTCTGGCTCAAATCAAAGAAAAAACTAAGTGTTTGAATGGAACCTTCAAGAAGTAAAAATGTAAGGAGGGGCCCTAAAAATGTGAAATTTTGGGGAAGCAGTTGCAGTAGCAACACTAAGTCAAGGTATGATAATGATAACAAAAATCTCATGCATCATTTGATGTTAATCATGCCTCCCAAAATGCATGCACTTGGATAACAGACCCTAGAATATGCAATTGCAGAAAATCATAATATGAAAACATTTGAAAGAACATTAATATATTCCCAAGGCCAGTAGCTCATAATAACGTAACATGTTACCAAAAAATGATAATCAATGCTTGTTGACATTGTTTTCCCGAATATCACAAAAGACAACAATATGTTCAAAATTCCATTCAAAATTAGATAAGTTGTTTAAATGCCAATATTTTATCATAAAACTAGAATTTAATTGAATGTTAAGATTATACCATCACCATGGAAATGCCAAAGAAAATAACTAGACAAATATGGTCATCTTGTGTTTTCTTAATCAGGTAGATAGAGAACTGTTTGGAGTCCAAAAATTGAAAGAGGAACCTTTAAAAAAAACTGAATTATTAGTACAACTAAATTATAATGTGATTGATATACATCGATTAGTGCCATGCATTTAAAATGTTTGAAAGGGCATTGATCAGCATATATCAACCACATTATGAATCATAGTAGTTGGTATAGAAAACAAACATCACCTCATACCAAAGAGAACCACTGGGTATATCATAAATAAAAGTTGTCTACAAAAGCCAATGGACAGGACTTATGTGATGTTTACATAAAAGCAATCTAGTTAGGAAGATTTTTTATAGTTGTTTATCTTGAAATAAAATCAATAGTTTTCCATGTCATTGAAAATCCACAATCGATATAACACCAAATATTACCATGCCAAAACCTAACATGTCTCAAAACACCACGGAAAAAGGGGCATTATGATCCATAAATACAACCAAAACTAGGTTCAAGTTGTATGCCAGATACTATAATATGATCTCAGATTTCCAGAAATAGATACTATACTATAATTCCACATTTCAAGCATACACAAAAACATCATGGCCACAAAATGAGAGAATTTGACAACAACCCAATTATCAATTTGAAGAAAAATAATTGAAAAAAACTTATTTTTATAAGTGATGACCATTTTGTCCCTGAGAACTAACTTTAATTATGACTATAGTTATTCAGAGTAGTAGACATTGTTTCAGTACTTTGTGTAATAATATTGTCCAAATGGGACTATACTGACTTCAATTAATAGTTAAACATGTTTATATATTGCAATGTTGAGAGCATTTATTATTTCCCAATTAGAACCACAAACCTTAGATATTGTGTAACATATAACTTAAAGCTATCATAAAATTAGGGGATGAATGAAATTATTGGAGCATTGCATTATTTCAAAAGCTCAGTATAAAACAATCAAGCATGAAACATTGCAATCAATATGGAATCAATGCCAAACAACTAATGCAACCACCTAATGCTTAAATTTAGATTTTCCCAAAGCTATAAAAAAACATGTCTGGTATTTGCATTCAGGTGATATCCAAGCCCGAACTAACTCAGTATACCCATATGTCACCAAGTAATTTTAAGTTAATTTAACCAGCTTAGAAAATCCACCCTATGTTTTGCACACAAAATAGTAACAACATAATTGACAACAACCAAATTTTAGTTTGAAGTAACTAACTTGAATCTTCACCCAAGTCACTCAATTTATTTTAATTTAACCAACAACAAGAACCTCCCCTCCCTCAACTTTAGCAGAAAAAAAAAACGAGGAAGAGTAGAGTGATGAATTTAATACCACATTGGTGTAAACTTTAGCTCAAAGTAGCCCACATCTATATTTTCTCTAAGTCAAATAATCAAATTTTGTCACCAAGCCAGATTGCATATTGTTGGGTTGAATACTTGGAGAGAAAGACACACCTTTGTTAGTAGTGCCTATAGTGTAGACAAATAATGACTTTTACTTGTAAATGTTTGAAAACTTATTGACTACCTACGACCACAATACAAAACTACTTAGGTTAATGTTAAATACGTTAAGACTTCAGGAATTTCCACTCAAACCTTGGATAAAGAACAAAAAGATAATGATGCCATGAGGCTGGTCTTCTAGTTTTCTAATAAGCAGTTTGTAGAAGTTCTTACCAGGGCTATATACTGTGTGCCTATGTGCTATTGATCTTTAGTTATTCTCTCATTGTAAATTTTATGTTTATTAGTTTTATTTTTAGAAAAATAGTAGAGAAAGGGACTTTAGCATATCTATGATCCAAAAACCAAAAAACTTGTAGTTTGTAAAAAGTGGCTTGCGGAGTTGGTGAAAGTAGGGTGTTGTTAAAATTCATAACATGCTTCAAGTCTAGGACACAATTGTGCTTATGTTTGTTGCACACCAACACTTGCAACAACTTTGGTGAAAGTACTAGGAAAATTTGGCCAAATAGATACCTCTATTACAACAACTTAAGCCAAAGGATTGATTTCACTAGGAAATTTTGGCCAAATAGATACATCGATTACAACAACTTAATTCAAAGAATTGCTTTCATAGGTCCACTTCTATGTGTTTGTGTTGAGAGGAAGCATATGTCAACCAAAAGAGGTGCAATTTTCTCACTGATTTAAGAAAACAAATTGGTTCCACACCCTACATTTTCAAAGTTGATTGTTTTCAAGATGTTTAACCATAATTTTTCATGAAAATTACTTCAAATAACCCCTTTAGGTTTGAGAATTAGAAAAACGTATAGAAACTAATGTGAAGATAAAATGTTAAGAGAGTAATTTAAATCCCTAGGAGACAAACGTCGTGGCACTTTTAAAGTACTTAACCATGCATAAATAAAAAATTGAGAATAACTACGAGAGATTTTACCTTAACAAAATGATTTAAACTAAAGAGAATTGCATCAATAAGATAACAAAGACATAGTCTTACTCCGATATTTGACCATGAAGAATAGGCTCTAAACCCTCTTTGTGAGTTGGAAAGGCACACTTATTATTTCACCCAAGCATGTTCGAAACCCTTTCTGAGGTATTATTTCACTCCATTATGGCTGTGAAACCCCTTTCCCAACATGAAAACCCAATAAAATTCGATTAATATTGGTTGTAAATTGGGAATACATGTTGGTTTTTTTTATTATAAATATATAATAAAAAGATATTGGTTGTAAATTGGGAATACATGTGGGTTATTTTTTATTATAAATATATCCAAAGAGAGATTTAATATGCAATATTAAAATTATACATTATATTTATATAAATAGATAATAATGCATAGATTATCTTATATAATATATTATAAATAGGTGTATAGGGTAGAGTAGGTTCTTTTTAGGATTAAGTGGTCATTCTTTTACACATATATAATTATAATATTATACAATTTATTTTAAATATCACTAAGTATTATAGAATATAATTAACTATACCTATATATTATATTATATCTCTATTAATTTATTAAATTATAATTTCTCATTTTTATCTTTATAATAAGTTATTTGATGGAATTCGTCAATACATTTTTTTATAATGAATTGTTATAATTTACTAAATTTTTAACATTGCAAATGGATTTAGAGACCTTGAATCCATGTTGAAATTTACTAAAATGTAACAATTCATTGTTAAAGTTGTAATTTTCCAATGTCGAGTGACATAGGGGTCTCTAAATTCATTTACAATGTTACAATTTACTAAATTTGAGCATTGTAAAGGAAGTCTCTGAATCCATATGCGATGTTAAAATTAAGTAAATTATAACAATTCATTGTCAAAATTGCAATTTTCAATTGCCATAGTGACACAATTAAAAATGACTAAAATAAATTACTAATTCATATTTTTGTAGTTGTTAGCTATCATATTTTTATTCATAGAATATGTTTGTGCTAGAAATTGTTCTTAGACTACCACAAGAACAAGCTAACACAATCTCAAAAAGAAAACAGAATGAAATTGGTTTTTTAATAGTTTTGGTTTAAAACTTTATTAAAAAGGAGGTAAAACATAAACAAGCTAACACATAACTAAATCATGAACAAGTTTAATAAACTGGGGATCAAACACATCTGAATAAACCATAAACATTACGCATGAAATATTGATTCCACCCACAAGATACAAGCATTTGCATGAATAAAACCTTTAGACAAGAAATGAATTTGTATGTTGAGTAATCAACCAGATCAGAAATGAAACCAGCATAACAGGTAAAAAGGCTTATAATTTTGTATATAATCAATAACAGTCATAAAATTATATAAGGGTTATCAGTCTTAGCTTCAAATACCACAGCTTAAAAGCCTCTCCTTGAGTCAAAATTCGAACCCCACTCGTAATGCATTTCCTACTTTTATCCCCTTTTTCAGCAAAATGGTTACATAACTGACTAAACTAACTTTTTAGGTCAGGATTCAAATTAGTTACTAAAAATATTTGTCTTTTCAAACATAAACTATTAACTATTTCAAACTGCTTGACACCTGTACTAGTAATCCTCAAATATTCTTGGCTACCTCAGCCAACAATGCAATCCCTTCTAAGGCATGTGACTGCCTTTTACTTCTCTGCTGCTCTGCTTCCAAATCTTTAATCTTCTTTGACAGTCTCTCGTTCTGTTGGGTCAAATTTCAAATTTTCTGGTTCAATTCCTCAAACTGGTTTCAAGTTTGTCTCTTTCTCTTTAAAGCTTCCTTTTAAACAACAATTAATTCCTAGTAATGTGTGTTGATGTCATTAAGATCCTCCCTTAGTCTCCTATTAGTCATGATCAATCCCTCATTGGTCTTAGTAAGAAAATCCATTTGATATTTATATTGCTTTACCGTTTTCTGAAGATTTTCAGTGTCTGAATCTAACAGCCATGGGATATTCATTTCCCTAAACATTAGGTCATCATCTTCCTCATTTTTACTGCTTTTTCTTCAACAGGAACTTCTGAAGACCTAACTCTTTCAGGGCTGAAATCTATTGATTGTTCTGCAATCTTATCTCTGCCTATAGATGACTCCAAAATCACAGAATGCTCCTTTTGAACATGAATTTGCTGAGAAATGAGGATTTCTTCTTCTTCCTTGTCTTCTTGAGATGAATAATATTCAATCACAGTGATTTTCTCCTTCATTAATCTAGGGTTTAAAATATTTTTCATGTTAAGTCTCAGTTTGCTTTTGTCTCTTGTTTTTGGTCTCCACCTCGCTTCTGTTTCTCCTAACATTACAAATGATTTTCCCTGAAACTTTACAGCTGAGAATTGTACACCATCAAATTTCAATCCTGTTACAACAGACTTTCCCTTAAACCTTTCATTTGAAATTTGCATATTATCAGCCTTCAATTTAACTGGAACAGGAACCTCTGTTATGTCTTCTTGTGCATCTGTGAAGCTTTGATTTATTTCCAATGAACTTCTCCCATCTTCCTGATCTGTAACATCTCTCTGGTTCTCTTCTGCATTCTTTGAAATCTGTTCTTGAATACCATGAAACACTTCTCTTACCTCTTCACATACAAGTTCTTCGAATTTTTTAGTTGAACATTCCTCCTGAACACTGTCTTTTACCAGCTCATTAGTTATTTCTCTCTTTAACCTTTTTACAAGGCTATACTGCTTGTTCATCTGCTTCTTTTTGGGTTGGTCCTCTTGCTCACTATGGATACCTGACCAAAACAAAAAATGATCCCAAGTTCTGTTTTTTCTTTTTTCTTTTTTTCTGAAGGACTGTGCAAACAATCATCTTTATTAGTCCATGATTAAAAATGGATTGATGAGTATGATCCCTATGCCCTTTTATCCTATTTGACATCTTTTGTAGGCTCTTCAAGAAGAAAAGGGTAAATTCATCCTAGCCTATTGATTCAAATGTTGCAAGAATCTGACATGATATTTAAAAACCAGAGAAAATATTCCCTCACATGTGATGTAGCTTTGTAAAATTCTAATGGCCTCTCTCCACTCAGGTTTAAACTTATCTAACTATACACCCTTCCCCCAATCTAGGGTTTTGACTTCAGGCAATAAGAAATCTTTCGAATTGAAAGTGAAAGGTATTTTCTTGAACCATAGTTCTTCATCACCTGTTATGCCTTTGGCTTCTATTATTAACTCTCTTGTGAGTTCAAATTTAAGGGTATCAAACGAAACTGTATCCTTATCAAAACCCTAAGAAAACCAATATGACACTTATGGGTTATAGCCATTGATTCTATGAAAGAAATCAAACCATCCATCTCTTTGAAACATATCTGCAAAATCAGGAAAACTTTCTGCCCAACTTGTATCATTGGGTTCGGCTCTGTTTGTTTTACCACTTTTCTTCATTTCTGTAGTATAAACCTAACTTTGTGCTTTATTTAAACCAATTCAAAATATTCAAAACACTTCTTTGGAACAATAAACTTAGCAGCTAAACAAATTCATGATTAACAGGTTTAAAATTTTCAATAATTCCTACAAAATCGATAGCATGTCAATATAGACCACTATTCTTTCCATGATTTCTGTACCTGTTCATACACTTGTCGTGATGATGAACTGAACTCCTGAATATGTGTTATTATGTATTCAAAGGTGTCCAAAGGCTTTCAATACTTTACTCTGCAACAGCCACGATTTCTAACTGCTTCCTTCAATAATTTCACCAAATGAAAACCTAACAGGTATGACCACGATTCCCCCAATAATCCTTACAGCTTCTCATACACCTATCATAATCATTAATGGGTCTTGAATATGCGCTCTCGTAAGTGTCCAAAAACTGCCAACAATTTCAATTCAAACATTCACGGTTCTCCTTAATAGTCTTTGCCTCCTCTCATACACTTGTCATAATGATCACTGGGCTCTAAACACGTATCATTCTGTCATCACAGGTGTTAAATGACTCTTACTGCTTTTGGTTACAAAGCACCACCATTATTCGTCATAATTTCATGGGTCTGAGATTCTTGTAGCGCCTTTGTTCATTGAATTCCAACCCCGAGCTACAAGAATCCCCCTTTTGCATATTTTTTAACCAAGGCTTAAAAATGAAGGTTAGTCATAAAGCTAAAACTTGAAATAAACTTTATTATAAGCTTTTCAGACCTTAAAGAATATATATTTACTAATAATCCCAAAGAAGAACTTTAAAAAACAACAAAAATGAAATAACCAAATTATTAAAAGCAAAAAATAAAACAAAAATGTACTTATTACCAAAAAACCTCAAAACCAACTTAAAATTTAAAGTCATAGTAAATCAATATTTGAAAAATAAGACAAATAAACTAAGAACAACATCTAGTTATAACATCTAGCTCCTGTTGCTGGAAGAAATCCTCCTTGTGAGGTTTCAAGAACCTGTAGATCAGTGCCTTCTGCCCACTCAACTAAACTTGTCTATTACTCCGTAAAAATTCCATTGGGTTATGGAGTATTTATTCAATCTCTCTCACACTGGTATATACAATGAATGACAAGTCTCTTACCTTCAATAGCTGTAAAAGTGCTTGTGGAATCGTCCATTCACTGGATTGGACAATTCTTCACCTTCCAAAGTCTGCAATATGAAGGTATTGCTCTCCAAAAATTTTGAAATTATGAAAGGACCAAACCACAAGTTGTCAAATTTACCATGCTTACCTTTTTGTTCCTTTTTGGCATCCCACCTTAAAACCATGTCTCCACAAGAAAATGCATTTTCCTTAATCTTCCTATCAAACTTTTCCTTAATTTTCTTTTTGTACATTTGAGCCTTTTCTTCTACAGCTTCACGTTCCCGTTGTAATTCAATCAGTGAAAAAAATATCCTTTGAATATCATTAGGTTCCTCCAAACTATCTTGAAAGAATTTCATTATTGGAATACCTAGCTGAACTGGAAATACAACATCAGTGCCATATACTAACTGAAAAGGAGAAGAACCAATTGCTTTCTTAGTAGTTATCCTATCTACCCAAAGTGCATATTTCAACATTGAATCCCATGACCTTTTATTCTGAGTTAACAGTTTTCTAATGCTCTGAATAATATTCTTATTGGTTGATTCTAGCAACCCATTACTCTGAGGGTAATAAGGTGTAGAATGCTTCAGAACAATTCCATTTTGTTCACAGAAGGTAACCATAGCTTTGGATTTGAAGGCTTTAGCATTATCAATCAGCAATTTCTTAGGGCACCCAAATCTACTTAAAATATTCTCCTGGATAAAATTGATTATCACCTTATCAGTTGCATTCCTTGTAGGAATGGCCTCCACCCATTTTGTGAAAAAATTAGTGGCTGTAAGTATCCATCTATGTTGATCAGAAGAAGCAGGATTTATTTCACCAATAAAATCTAAGCCCCACTGCTGAAAAGGAGCATTAACTACAATGGGATTCAATGATAAGGACACAATTTTTTGTTTACCAACAAACTTTTGACAAGGAACACAAGCTCTAACCTGTTGATATACATCAGAAAACAGAGAGGGCCAATAGTATCCAGACTTCAAGATTTTATAAGCAGTAGCCTTCCAGAATTTATGACCTCCACAAGAACCCTCATGTGATTTTGAAATGACTTCCTCAATCTCTGGCTTGTCTAAACATCTGAGCAATACTCCTCTTGGATCCTTCCAAAGTAACTACTGATCTATTAAATAGTATTTAGTGGCCTTCAATTTCAGTGATCTAACTATTTTTTTGTCTAAATGTTCAGGACACTGTAAATACAATAAGAAATGAACAATGTCAGCATACCATACTGAGTATGCATACATGTCCATAATCTGCTCTTTGTCTTGCCATTTTTGTATCTCCTCCTAGATTGGTTGTTCTGCCATCAAATGAAGACCAAGGGCCTCACAATTTGAATCAGCAACCAATTTTTCTAAACCCTATCCTTTCACAAGCTTAGTAGGCTTGATCTCCACATCATACTCCATAATCCTTGCAATCCATTTTCCCCTCTTTCCTTCAAAGTCTGGCTGAGTTAAAATGTCTTTTATAGCAGCACTAGGAACATAGGCAATGATATTTTAATGTAAAATATAAATTCTGAAAAAATTCAATGCCTTTACCAGTGAATATGCTTGATTTTCCAAGGTACTATACTTCAATTCTGAATCCCTGAGAGTCTTACTAAAGAAAGTAATAGGCTGCTCCAGTCTTTCTGCATTTTTCTGTAACAAAATAACAACTATTGTGTCCTGTGATGCAAAAGAAAAAGTCAGAAAATCTTTTGAAAAATATGGACTCACCAACACTAGTGCTTCTATAAGGGGTTGTTTTATCTTTTCAAATGAGGTTTTGGCCTCTACTATCCACTTCACCTCTTAATCTTTCTTTAACATAGCTATTATCTGCTTTATAGTTTCAGCAAAATTTGGTATAAACCATCTCAGAAAATTAATCTTCCCAACAAATGACTGAACATCCTTCTTACTTCTAGGAAAACTAATTTTTAAAATGGCTTTGAATCTCTCAGGATCTATTCTTATTCCATATGCTGAAACTAAATGTCCCAGAAGCCTACCCTCCTGAACAGCAAAATGAGATTTTTTTGGATTTAATGACAATCCATATTTCGTGCACTTCAAAAAGGTTTGTCTGAGGTATTTTAAATGGTCTTCATCAGATTGTGAAAAAACTATGATGTCATCCAAATAAATCACAACAAATTTTTCCTTTTTCCCAACAAAATCTATATCCATAGCTCTTTGAAATGCCGCACCAGTATTCATCAAACCGAATGGCATCTTGTCATACACGAAGGTACCCCAAGGGGTAGTGAAAGTTTTCTTCTCCATGTCATCTGGATGCTTAGCAATCGGATTATACCCCTAGAATCCATCCACCATTGACATTCTCTGAGCACCCACCACTTGCCGCAAAATCTGCTCAATATTAGGCATTGGGTAATTGTGTTTTAGTGAAGATCTATTTAAATTACGGAATTCCACACATAATCTTATCTCTCCAGTCTTTTTCCTGACTGGAACTAGGTTAGCCACCCATGATGACTATCTAAGTGGAACAATGATTTTTGCATCTAATAATTTTTTAACCTCCTTTTCTATTACTGGAAATAATACTGGATTAATTCTTCTTAACTTATGTCTAAAAGGTTTCACATTGGGCTTTAGAGGAACCTTATGCTGAATAATATTGGTATCATAAGTTTTTAAATCCTCATAGGACCAAGCAAAAACATCAGCATGTTCCTTAAATAATTTAATGTATATGTTCCTTTGCTCAATTGAAAGAGATTTCAAAATTTTTACCATTCTAGGCTGCTCTTCTGTACCAATATTATAGTCTACAACATTCTCTTCTGAGGACTGCATGGCTGGTTTCGATGGAGTGTCATCTTTTGAAAAAAATATTTTAAGGGGAACCAAACCCTTGGGAATAAAATTACCCTTCAACTCAATAATTTTAAGTCCATCAATCTCATTTTCTGAATATTCATCAGCATCTTCAACTTCCTCATCTTGGTCTTGATCAATCAACAAATTAGAAAACTCACCAATCAATTCCAAAAATTTCTTTATTTCTATGCCATCTTCAAATACCCTCCATTGTTTGATATTATCTGGTACTGAAGGTCTGTATCTGACTTCAATAGGATACTTTAACTAAGTTTGTTTTGGAATTCTGAAATATGTGGCTGCTAAAGCAAGTGAATCAGTTGTCTGATTATGGTCTCTGGGAATAAAGGAAATAATAAATGCTATAAATAAATTATCAATCATGTCCCAGAATTCATTCCTTTATACTTTCAACAAATCCTGCTTTACTTGATATTTGTCCCTCACCTACTGGACAACTAATTCAGAGTCTCCATAAACAGGAATTTGTTGAATGCCCATATCCTTTGCAGCCTTTAAACCCAATATAAATGCCTCATATTCTATTGTATTGTTTGTGGTTACAAACTCCAACTTATACATCAAACTTATTATCTCACCACCAAGGGAAATCAAAACAATACATGCTCCTACTCCCTCTTTGTATGAGGAGCCATTAAAATACATTTGCCATAACTCATATTTTTGTTCAACAGAGCGTCTGAATGGATTTTCCTTCTCAGCCTGTAACATACCACTGGTATTATCATCACTGAAATGTAACACAAGAGCCCGGATCCTTTTCTACAACATAAAGTGGATGATTTGTTTGGTTCTTATCATCAATAACAATGTAAGCATACTGTAATTCTCTATACAATCTCCTATTCTCTCCTCCAAAAACAGGAATTGTTGCATATGATAAATCCATTTGTAAAGTACCCCCACCTTCTTAGCCCAAGACCTTGAAAGCAACATTTCGAATTTAGGAGTGATATCAGCCACCACTACATCCATGATGACACTTTTCATAGGTAACTGTGTTAAATTAAACAACATATCCTTAATCACTCCCAAATATTTAACAACCCTAGAATCAAATGCATACAAGTCATGATAGGGTTTTGTGATACTCAACCCCAAGGCTTCCATAACTGCTTTTGGAATTAAATTGTGAGAAGCACCAGGATCAAGTAAACAATTATGAATCATTTGATCATGAATAGTCAATGTTATATAAAAAGGTGGAGATGAACTTGAATCATTTTCAATTTTATTAGCTACGGAAGAACCAATAAATATTTTTGGATGTTCTTCTTGTAGGTTTACTGTATCTAAAGGTACTTGACTAGATGATAAACCCATCATATTTAAAACTATATTTCTATAGCATGGATTTTTCATTAACTCAGTAAAAGGTACTGGAATCTTAATTTTACATAACACATTCTCAAAATTGAATGTCTGCACATTCCTGTTCACTTCTTCAATTTCTGCAGTCTTATCTGATTCACCCTGATCTGTTCTCTTATCATGTGCTTGACTAGATGACTGTTTAGGTGATGAAATTGTTTTCTTCTTTGGAATCTGAGATACCTGCTTTGGACCAGACCTTAAATTAATAGACCTTTTTGGTTCTGACTGACATATATCAGCCGAAACTTGAGGAACCAAATCATTTTCTGTCTGATAAACATTTGCATCAAAAAATTCAGAAATTCAGATATTCATCTTCTGTTAAGAAACCTTCAGCTGATAATTCTCCAAAATAATTTATATCTTGATGTAAATATTCATCCTGCACATCTTCACCTTCTTCAGCTTCATCTATCATATTATTTTTCAGAGGAGGGGGAGCTCTCTAATCCTCATTTTCTCTTCTCTCCCTCTGTATATCATTATTTCTGCTTTCTTTGGGGATAAATCTAGGTGCAAACTGGCGCCTAAATTGATTAGGATTGTTAGGGTTTATTTCCCCTTCTTGTGCAGGCATGTTTGAATTCTTTTCCAGTTCCAATTTATTGAGTTTTGCTGTTAAAATTTTTACTAACTTAACCATTTCATCAATTTTACTGTCAGCTGACTGTGATGTAGAGGCTGCTGGAATCATTTCCTTTTTTCCTTTTCTATCATATGTTTGCTGATATGAATTCACTTTAAGTCTATTTGAGGCTAAGATATTGGATTCTACCTCCAATGCAGCCTCTTGCATTTTTAATAAGGTGATTGGTCTTCTCTCTCTTAGGTGTAAAGAGAATTCATGATCAAAGGCATTCGCATAAGTAAGTTTTGCTGAAGTTTCAGAGGGTTTGATTTCTGTCGGAATCCTACCATACATCTTGTTGAATCTTTTAGAAAAATCTGCTATGGTTTCATCCTTTTTCCTCCTTGAGGCTCCAAATCCTATAATATAGTAAGTGTGGTCCTTTGTGTCACCCCATTTCCTCATAAATGCTTCCTATAGCTCCTATATCAAGGTTATTGAATTTTCTAGTAGTTGTCTGAACCACCTCCTAACTTCCCCATCCAGACTCTGCACAAAAATCCTCATACATACATCTTTTGCTTCAATGTTTTGGTTGTTTGCATAACTAAGGAAAGCATCCCAATGCTCTTCAGCAGTTCTTTCTCCCTTACCATTGAACCTAGGTAAATATTTCTGATAATCCCCTCAAGGTAGGGCATTCAATGGCCGAGGAAGGACTAATGGAGCATATCTAGTAGCCACCATCCTATCCATCATGTCTAGAGGTTGTTGAGTTTCCATTTTGAAGCTACTAGGGTTTGGTAAAGGAAAAGGTTTATTTACTAGACTATAACTTGGTTGAAAAGAGACTGAGTTTTTTCTTTTTTAAAGGATTGTGGATCAGTAAAAAAATGGAAGATGCTAACTGGTATAGAAGGTATTGACCATGACAGACTTTCTCTTCTTCTCCTCTGAATGTAAAAAAGGTGATACTAGGTCAAAAAGATCAGAAGTACATAAAGAAGGAGAAGACTGTGATCTCTGAATTTTCCTAACTTCCTTCAAAATATGTTCTGGATCAGAAATACCTAGATGCAAAGGTGAAGCATGCTTTCTTTTGGTTCCAATCCTTCTGGTAGCCACCGTGGACACTGCTTGGTGAAAAAGTAGTCTAAAATATTTGTTGATTTTGCTCACCTTTCAAAATCAATTGAATGATGAAAATTTGGGGAAGATATACCTTCAGTTTCGTCCCCAACAACGGCGCCAAATTTGTTTGTGCTAGAAATTGTTCCTAGACTACCACAAGAACAGGCTAACACAGTCTCAAAAAATAAACACAATGAAATTGGTTTTTAATGGTTTTGGTTTAAAACTTTATCAACAAGGACGTAAAACATAAACAAGCTAACACAGAACTAAATCATGAACAAGTTTAATAAACTAGGGATCAAACACATCTGAATAAACCATAAACATTACACATGAAATACTGATTCCACCCACAAGATACAAGCATTTGCATGAATAAAACCTTTAGACAAGAAATGAAATTTTATGTTGAGTAATCAACCAGATCAGAAATGAAACCAGTATAATATGTAAAAAGGTTTATCAGTTTGTATATAATCAATAACAATCATCAACTTACATAACAGTTATCGGTCTTAGCTTCAGATACCACAACTTAAAATCCTCTCCTTGAGTCAAAATTCGAACCCCACTCCTAATGAATTCCCTACTTTTATCCCTTTTTTCATCAAAATGGTTACATAACTGACTAAACTAACTTTTTAAGTCAGGATTCGAATTAGTTACAAAAAATATTTGTCTTTTCAAACATAAACTATTAACTATTTCAAAAACAAACTGCTTGACACCTATCACTAGTAATCCTCAAATATTCTTGGCTACCTCAGCCAACAATGAAATCCCTTCTAAGGCATGTGACTTCCTTTTACTTCTCTGCTGCTCTGCTTCCAAATATTCAATCTTCTTTGACAGTCTCTCGTTCTGCTGGGTCAAATTTTGAATTTTCTGGTTCAATTCCTCAAGTTATTTTTGAGTCTATCTCTTTCTCTTTAAAGCTTCCTTTGAAACAACAATTAATTCCTGGTAATATGTGTTGATGTCATTAAGATCCTCCCTTAGTATCCTATTAGTCATGACCAATCCCTCATTAGTCTGAGCAAGAAAATCCATTTGATATTTATATTGCTTTACAGTTTTATGAATATTTTCAGTGTTTGAATCTATGCACATTCCTTTCTGTAATGTGGAAGTTTTATCTGACAGCCACGGGATATTCATTTTCCTAAAAAATAGGTCATCATCTTCCTCATTTTTTACTGCTTCTTCTTCAACAGGAACTTCTGGAGACCTAACTCTTTCAGGGATGAAATCTATTGACTATTCTGCAATCTTATCTCTGCCTGTAGATGACTCCAAAATCATTGAATGCTCCTTCTGAACATGAATTTGCTGAGAACTGAGGCTTTCTTCTTATTCCATGTCTTCTTGAGATGAAGAATCTTCAATCACAGTGATCTTCTCCTTCATTAATCTAGGGTTTAAAATATTTTTCGTGTTAAGTCTCAGTCTGGTTTTGGCTCTTGTTTTTGGTCTCCACCTCGCTTCTATTTGTCCTTACATTACAAATGATTTGCCCTAAAAATTTACAGCTGAGAATTGTGCACCATCAACTTTCAATCCTGTTACAACAGACTTTCCCTTAAGCCTTTCATTTAAAATTTGCAGATTATCGACCTTCAATTTAACTGGAACATGAACCTCTATTATGTCTTCTTGTACATCTTGAAGATTTGATTTCTTTCGAATGAAATTCTCCCATCTTCCTGATCTGTAACAGCTCTCTGGTTCTCTTCTACATTCTTTGAAATCTGTTCTTGAATACCATGAAACACTTCTCTTACCTCTTCACATACAGGCTCTTCGAATTTTTTAGTTGAACATTCCTCCTGAACACTGTCTTTTACCAGCTCATTAGTTATTTTTCTCTTTAAACTTTTTACAAATATATACTACTTGTTCATCTTCCTCTTTTTGGATTAGTCCTCTTGCTCACTAGGGATACCTGACTAAAACAAAAAATGATCCCAAGTTCTGTTTTTTTTTCTGAAGGACTGTGCAAACAATCAGCTTTATTAGTCCATGATGAAAAATGGATTGATGAGTATGATCCCTATGCCCTTTTATCCTATTTTCCATCTTTTGCAGGCTCTTCAAGAAGAAAAAGGGTAAATTCATCTAGCCTATTGATTCAAATTTTGCAAGAATCTTACATGATATTTAAAAACCAGAGCAAATATTCCCTCACACGTGATGTAGCTTTGTAAAATTCTAATGGCCTCTCTCCACTCAGGTTTAAAATTATCTAACTGTACACCCTTCCCCCAATCTAGGGTTTCGACTTCAGGCAATAGGAAATCTTTTGAGTTGAAAGTGAAAGGTATTTTCTTGAACCAGAGTTCTCCATCACCTGATATTCCTTTGGCTTCTGTTATTAACTCTCTTGTCAATTCAAATTTAAGGGTATCAAATGAAACTTTATCCTTATCAAAACCCTGAGCAAACCGATATGACACTTCTGGGTTATAGCCATTAGTTCTCTGAAAGAAATCAAACCATCCAGCTCTTTGAAATATCTCTACATAGTCAGGAAAAATTTCTACCCAGCTTGTATCATTGTGTTCGACTCTATTTGTTTTACCACTTTTCTTCATTTCTGTAGTATAACCCTAATTTGTGCTTTCTTTAAACCAATTCAAAATATTCAAAGCGCTTCTCTGGAACAATAAACTTAGCAGCTGAACAAATTCGTGATTAACAAGTTTAAAATTTTCAATAATTCCTACAAAATCAACAGCATGTCAATATAGAACCACTATTCAAGTCTTCTAAAGTGGTTCTACTTTCCAAGTGGTTCTATTCATGTCAATATATGAACTGAACTCCTGAATATGTACTATTATGTTTTCAAAGGTGTCCAAAGGCTTTCAATACTTTACTCTGCAACAACCACGATTTCTAACTGCTTCCTTTAATAATTTCACCAAATGAAAACCTGACAGGTATGACCACGATTCCCCCAATAATCCTTACATATTCTCATACACCTATCATAATCATTACTGGGTCTTGAATATGCGCTATCGTAAATGTCCAAAAACTTCCACCAATTTCAATTTCAAACATTCATGATTCTCCTCAATAGTCTTTGCCTCCTCTCATACACTTGTCATAATGATCATTGGGCTCTAAACACGTATCATTCTGTCCTCACAGGTGTTAAACGACTCTTACTGATTTCGGTTACAAAGCATCACCATTATTCGCCATAATTTCATAGGTCTGAGATTCTTGTAGCGCCTTTGTTCATTGAATTCCAACCCTGCGCTACAGGAATCCCCCTTTTGCATATTTTTAACCAAGGCTTAAAAATGAAGGTTAGTCATAAAACTAAAACTTGAAATAAACTTTATTATAAGCTTTTCAGACCTTAAAGAATATATATTTACTAATCAGCCCAAAGAAGAACTTTAAAAAACAACAAAAATGAAATAACCAAATTATTAAAAGCATAAAATAAAACAAAAATGTACTTATTACCAAAAAACCTCAAAACCAACTTAAAATTTAAAGTCATAGTAAATCAATATTTGAAAAATAAGACAAATAAACTAAGAACAACATCTAGTTATAACAAAATAAATTAGTTGTTTACAATAGTCATTTTTAATTGTGTCACTTGTTATATAGTCATATAGTTTATCCCTAGACTAAATTAATAATTTAAATTAGTCGTTTTTAGTTAGGTCACTTAAAATCGCTCAAATTTGGTAGTATTTCACTTGGAAAAAATGTGGTGACTAACTTTTTAGTCATAAAGTCACTATTCTCTCATTTGTACTAATGTATGTATTGTTATTCTAGAGAGCAGTTGTCCATTTCTCTAGGGATGCACCATTCCTTCTAAACTCTCAATTGGAGAGAATATTATATTATTTGATGACTAATCCATGTTTATTTAACATAATTTTATCATTGTTTGACATATCAAACTTGATCGCTCTAATATTATTATTTTATTCAAGATGGTTGAGCCTAAAACTCTAAATAAGATCCCCTTTCTCATTTTGTAATGGTCATCGAGAGAGGGAATGATATTGGAGAAAATTTTATATGTAGAAAACATCTTTCATGTTGTGCGAAGTTTATTTGGTGAATATTGGATCTAATAGTATGCATGCAATGAATTAAATAAATGTCATCCTAGCAAGCAACAAGTTCAAATGGTGGAGATAATATCGGTTCATTTTTTCCCTCTATATTATTATGTGATTGTTATAGTTTTTTTTTGTTACTTCAAGATAGTAGGAATTATATATAGATTCATTTAGCCAAACAAACCTAGGCTTGGCTCTAAAAATTAAGACTTATTTTCCTTGCAAACTAATTAGTTTTATTTTTTCTTCCTATTGGTACTACTATATTTGATCAGGTTTGGGATTATGCATAATCGTGAGCTCTTTTAAAGACACTTTAGTTGCCACATAAATATGAAAAAACAGGGAACCTCTAACTTTAAGAGGAAATTAGAGGTATTTGCATAACATATTTTTAAGATGATGTGAAAAGATAAAATATAGGAAATGGAATAAGCTTTCATAATATATAAATTTTACTTTTAGAAATATTGTGTAGTTGTTTCTAAAATTGGATTTTTAAATTTTCATCATAATATAACACATATGGTTGTGCACGTGCAAAACTATATGAACTAGATGATAGCAGTTTTGAATAAATTGTGTACATGTGTAGAGGAAATCTTGTACTAGTGCAACACTACTTTTCCAAAATTATTCATGATGTACTCAATTTTTATGATTTTTTGAAGTAAAACAACCTTGAAATATGGACATTGTGTGTGCGTGTAGAACTTTAAGGGCATAAATTAATGAAAATTTGAATTTTTTTATATGTGTATAGAGATATCTTTATTATAGTGCACCATATAATTTGTTTTATAAATGATGAAGGAAGTCAAAAGTTATAGCATAAACAACAGAGAGTTGTATTTTGGAATCATGACATCTATCACTTCAAAATTTAATAAAATAAGTAAAATAAACATCTATATGAAATTTGTATATATTTAGAATATGTAGAAACTATTCTACAAATCTATGTGATTTTATAAAAAAATTAGTGTGTTTTGCATAGCCAAAAGTGTCATTGAAATCGAGCACCTACAGAGAGCTTTGGAGGAAAGCTAATAGCCCTATTTTTTTATCCTATCCAATAGGTTCATTAGTTTGAACCTAATTACGACCTAGCCACACTCGTCACTCCCTCATAAATATTAAATTTAAAATAATGCATTTGTGTTATAAAACTCATATGTGATATAACATATGTGTTATGTAACGCAAATAATTTATATTGCACATGTTTTTTATAACACATATGCACTATAACGCATATGTGTTATATTTCCTACGTGTGTTATAACACATACAAAAATGCATATGCGCTATAACGCATACAAAATGCATACGTAGTATAACACCTATGTGTTATTTTTACCTTAGAATCATGCATAATTTCAATAGAATGAAGGTAATAAGTATGAAACATAATTTAATAAAATGCCTTCATATAATCTAATTAATGTATCTAGGGTCAAATGTGGTGGTTTTATGGCTTTCCCATGGCTCTCTTGCATAACCAGTATTTTTCTAGGCCTTCGACCATTCTTTCACATCTATACCAATGTGTGAAGGGGTGAATATCAATACATGGTAGGAAAATATTGATAATTCCCCTTCCTTCGTTCCTCCCTTTCTATCCCTCTCACCCTCCCTCATATCTCCCTCTGTACTCTCTCTCTTTTCCCTTAGTATCCCTCTCTCTTACACATTATGTTCATCCATCCTTCCCACCCTCTCTCTCTCTCTCTCTCTCTCTCTCTCTCTCTCTCTCTCTCTCTCTCTCTCACACACACACACACACACACACACACAAACACCCTCTCTCTCCCTCATTCAGTTTCTCACTCTCTCACAATCCCTCCCTCGCCTCCCTGGTTTTCTCTCCCTCACCTTCTCTTTTTCAATCTCTCTCTTTCTCTCTCTTCCCATCTCTTCCCACACTCTCTCTCTATTCCCATCCCTTCCACACTCCCTCTCTCTCCCTCCTTCACTCACTCACTCTCTCCCACAACCTCTCCCTTTCACCCCATCCCCTTCTTTTGCTACCTCTCTCTCTCTTTTTATCACCCTCCCTCCTTATATGCCTCTCTCTCTCTCTCTCTCTTTCTCTCTCTCTGTCTCTCTCTCTCTCTGTCTTCCACACTCCCTCTCGCTTCATGCTTCTCTCACTCACTGTCTCCCACAACCTCTCCCTTTCTCTCCCCTACCCTTCTTTTTCTACCTCACTCGCTCTTTTTCTCACCCTCCCTCATTACCCATATGTATCCTTCCCTCCCTATAACTATATATATCCCTCTCTCCCCACCCCTCTCTCTCTCTCTTCCCATCCCTATTTTGAATCCCTCTTTCTGCCTCCTTCACTCACTCACTCTCTCCCACAACCCCTCCCTTTCTCCCCTCTCTCGTTATTTCACTAACTCTCTTGCTCTTTTTATCACTCTCCCTCCTTGTCCATATATCTTCTTCCCTCCTTGTATCTATATATATCCCTCTCTCTTCCCCTCTTTCTCACTCACTCACTTTTTTCATAGGCCAACGATACCCATAGGATTCCATGTGTGGTTGTTCTAGGAAACCTTATTATCCCTAGATGGATTGAATATTTCTTTAGGAATGTAGTATTAGGTCTTCTACCTTGACCATGTCCAAGGCCCCAAATCCCCAAGGATTATACAAACTTCAAGGGATACCCTAAGAAGTAATATGTGATGTTTTGAGGCATTATCCATGGATATAGATACTTCAATGGATATAGATCTGTCACTCCATATGTATATCTATTTTACTCTCTACCCCTTCTCTCTCTCTCTCTCTCTCTCTCTCTCTCTCTCTCTCTCTCGTGTGTGTGAGTTTGTGTTCCCTTTAACTACATATCTCCTCACTCACTCACTCAACTTCCCTCTCCCACCATTTTCCCTTGAATGTGATTCCTAATGCCTTGAGACACATATATACTACTAATGAAGAGAACCTAATGGCACTAAAATCCTCAATCATAGGACAAAAAATGCCCACAGGAGGCCATGTGTGGTTGGTAAATGAAATATTCTTGGAACTATATGGATTGAATATTAATTTATGGATTGAGGTTCACGTATTCTCCCTTGACCATGTCCAAGCCCACAAATTCCCAATTCCTATTAATAGTTCGATGGATAACTCTAAGAAGTAACATGTGGTGCTTTGAGGAATTATCCATGGTTATAGATACTTCAATGGATCTATATCCTTCACTCCATATATATATATATTTGCTTATCCACCCCCCTTTCTCTCTCACTCAATATCAATCTCTCTATCTATCTATCTCTTCCTTTACCTTGCTATCTCCCCCTCCCTCCCTCTCTCTACTTCCTTATCTCTCCTTCCATCCCATTATCTATCTTTATCCCTATGTATTCCCCTCTCTCTCACTCTCTCTATCTATATATATCACTTTCTCACCATTCAAATCCCTCTCTCCCTCCCTCTTCTTCTCTCTCTCTCTCTCCCTCCCTCTCTCTCTCCCTCTCTCTCTCTCTCCTTCCTTCTCCTTCTCCACATTTACCTATCTATATACCCCTCCATATCTAGATATATATCTCCTTCACTCCCCCCCCTCTATATTTATATTTCTCTACGACTCTCTGACTCTCTCTCTCTCTCTCACTCACTCAC